>JAJOOO010080595.1:0-22661 GCA_029582685.1 Solanum piurae
ATTATTCACATATAATACAACTTTTATTGATGGATAATACATTTATCACACATTTTAATACACTTATAATTCAATGTGCCAATTTCTTACCAAACAAGCATAATATATTTTAAAAAATAATTATAATACATATATATTGCATACATAATTCACTTTTAATACATATTGCAGTTTTAACATAGCATTGTTATATATTGCTATAAATGGTAATAAATAAAAAGTATCGCTAAAATCAGTAATTATTTATTAAAATGTACTAATCCAAGTAATTTTTCCTTTCACTAACAATTGGCCCGATAACGGCCCACATAGATTGTTCAAATAATTTCTAATTTTATTACTACATGTAAAAATTACCTTTAATTGAAATCTTACGCGGGATGGAAAACCTTTAGAAAATATCATGTAATATAGCTATAGTTGAAAAAAATTATAATTTGCGGCTATAATTTCGCAAAATTTTGTTGGTCGATTCCTGATTGGATATTATTCCTCTCATCATAATTTTTACTAGTATAAAAAAATATCAATAATGTACAAAGAGATGTCTTATCAATATAATCCTACAAATAGATTTAATAGTGACATGTGGTGTACTTCACTTTATTTTTATCCAAATATCACTATATAATATATGAGGTGTTCCATTCAACATCCATCACAAGTGTTGCTTTCATAAGCAAAAGCAATCCACATAAATATGGAAATCTTGATGAGCTACATTTGCTATTACCACATATGATACCTTTCTCTTTCACAATGATGGTGGTCATGTTAAAAGTTGTGTATTTTAATTATTTTATTGAATATCTATTATTTTAAGTAATTTTTAATATATAAAAGACTAAAAAAATAAGACAAACAAATGAAAATAAAATAATTATAAAAAATGACCAAAATACCCTATATGCCAAAGCAAACACGTTGATCTAATGACTCTTTTGATATGTAAAACTCCCTCTTATTAGATAGTAGAATATTTGTATTAAAAATAATAAGTTTGCTCATCAATGACTAGAGTGGTTGAATATTTGTGGCTTAGGGGAATTGAATCTACATCCTCTAAAAGAATTTGATCCACATTTACTATTAAGGTAGCTTTTCATTTGTATCAAAGAGATTGAACATCTAATATATACACAAAATAAAAATTTAACCCTACATATAAAGTGCACTTTTCCAATGAATAGGGTTCTGATGAACCCCTCCGATCCGGTCCACCTAGATCTGCCCATGATTTATTGAGGACTAAACCATATCTACCGTACTTGCAACTCTTAATAAATGAAAGTTACATTTCAACAAGTAGTTCAAACTAAAAAGGAACCAATAAGCAGTCTTTCTTCTTGTGTTACATTGTTTTCTCTATAAAAAAAACCCACCATGATTCTATTTCCAATAGCAACCAATTGACTTTGAAGAATTAATAATGAGAAAAAAAATACATTAGCTCAAAAGGATAAAATTAAAAGAAGCTATGGGACCATAAAAAAGTTATGAGACAATTGTAGATAAAATTGGCCCCTCCATTGTATCTATTAACATCCAATTCTTATCACAAATAGTCCCAAATTCAATCACAAAAATCATTACACACACAAATATACACATACAAGATACAATAAGTATATATGTCATTATAGCATATCTTTGACTAGGATTTTATTTTATTATATATAAGTAAGAAAAGTGATGAAAAACTATGATTTTCCACTCATTAAAATATTACTCAAACAGCACATTCTTTAATTTCTTGGTGCATATATAAGCAGCCATACCAATCCATAAGTCAGAGTATACATATAAAGTTGTTTTATAGAGACAAATTACATGTGATTCTTGATTTAGTAAATGGATGGATGGAGAGTCATGGCACCACTAAAATTGGTCATTGTCTCCCACATCCTACATTAACCTATACAAAAACAAATAAATGAATCAAGAAAATAACGTTTATCAATCACTTTTTTTTATCATATTCTTGAAAAGTAGCTAATTTTACAGAGTTTCAAATTATATAGATAAAACTCTATGACACTCAATTCCCTTGTATTTTTACGATCCATCGACTACTTCAGCAATGTCTTTAGAAAATAGTTAATGAAATAGAGTTATAAATTTCATATGTGAAAATTCAGTATAATAATATCATAAGTTTCATATATGAAATTTATAACTTTTATAAAAGTTGTTGTTTCCAATTATAAAAAGTGAAAAGTGACTATTTGTGTTACCCCCACATTGTCTCACATGGATTTGTGTATTTTGGGCTCCAGTTAGATAAGTTCTAAATGTTGACACCCAAAGATTTTGAAAAAGAAAAAAGAAAAAAATTGGGCAAGAAACATTTTCTTTAAGCTAAGGTCCAAAAACTTTTTAACAAAGTATATATTGTTAAAGGTAAGTAGAAAACATTTATAAGGGCTCATTTGATTGAGAGATATTTCATGCATGGATTCGTAGCGTAAGGATTAACAAACAAGAATGATAATGCAATAGTTGTTTACTTAATTCCTTAAGGTCATTTGATTGCTGAATAGGAAGAAAATTATTGATCATGTAATAAAGCTCTCATCGTCAAAATAAAACTCACATCATCAAATTATGTTTGGTAGTTTTTAGTTGTTTCAATTTTAATATGAAACAAATATTTTGAAGTACTTTAACTTTTGAAAAATATTTATCATGCTCAAACACAATATTAAGTACTTATTTTTCATCATCAATCAAAGAATTGTCCAAGTCGTAAATAATTTGAAGTATTCATTCTCTTTTTATTCTTTCTTACTTTTTTTCTTCAAGACTATTACATTACGCAAACATATATGAATCTTATCAAATACGATATTATAACAAAATTTGATTTTAGGCAAGTAATTTTATTTAATCCCTCCTTGAGTTTTAGCTTCTACTCATTTTCAAGCACATGTTAAGAATGATATGGTATCCATGTGCTCATATTCTAGCAACTTCATTCATTGTGGCTTTAATCCTTGATTGGATTAACAAAAAGAAAGAAGGAGATATAAAGTAAGGAAAGTGGTATTAATTAATTAAGATCGTGATGGCTATATAAGTAAGTTCTACACAATTAACTAAAAACCCATAAGCATAATGAGAACATCATTAAAGATAATAAAAAAATGTGGAGTATTTTACACCACCCACGTATAATATATAGATATATTAGTGGCCAAGTGCATGCAAATCTTTGTGGCTACTTTTGTAATTGCAAATTTGCAAGTTGCTATCAAGCATTTCTACTTTCTAATCTGACCCAAATGAAGCATCATAAATGATGCAATAAAGCTTTTGGGATAGTTTTTTTTTTGGTTTTCCATTTGATGTCTGGAGTCCACATTGAAGCTTGATTAAATCCGGATCGCACTCTGCAGGGCCCATTCGAGGTGGCGCTCCCAACAGGATTTTCTCCATACCCAGGGCTCGAACCCGAAACCTCTGGTTAAGGGTGAAGCACTCCCATCAGTGCACCACAACCCATATTGATAGCTTTTGGGATAGTTATTGATACATACCGTTTGGTTAACTAATTTATTAATATGATCGAGATATTCATATATAATATATACACTATATTACCATTATATATAATTTTGGGGTGTACAAAATCGAACCGAAAACTGAACCAAACCGCAAATCGAGAAAAAAAACCGACTATATTTGGGTTAGTTTGATTTTAACTAAAAAAAAATAACCCGAGACCAAATCAACCCGACATTATATACAGAATTTTAAAATTTTATTTTATACATAAAAATATTTACTTTGATATAATTTTTAAATAGTTCTTATACTTTTTCATAGTTTTTATCTTTTCATATATTATTTCAAGTTTGAAACTTAGAATTCTGAATGGTTCAATAAAGATTATAATCCACAGATGTTGGTAATTATAAAAAGCTTAAATCAAAAATCAAATTAATACTAATGCAAAAAGAAAATCAATTCAACACTAAGAATGACAATAATATTGAATATTTGTTCTTTGATTTTATATTGGTTTAGACGATTCAAATACATAATCTAATTTTAATTTCCTTTAATATCTAGTCATGTAAGTAATACTTATTAAACTTATTTTAGCATGATTTAGTACTTTTAAATTATGATCATTTTCATTATGACTTGTTAATTTGCAATATTTGTTTTACGCGATTTCATTATTATTATTTTTTTGTTGGATATTTTAGTGTCATTACTCATATCATATTTTGTGTTATTTTCTTAAGAAACACCTTAGATAGTTGTATTTTGTAGGACTAAAGAAATATTTGAAGTACAAGTAAATTATATGTTTGTATGAATACTTTACCGGAAAAACCCGAAAATCCAAAAAACCCAAAAGAATCCAAAAAAACCCGAGGTTGAAAAACCCAAATTTTATTGGTTTGGTTTGGTTTATAGATTTAAAAATCCGACACAAATAGTTTGGTTTGACATTTGAAAAACCCGAACCAACCCGGTCATGTACACCCCTAATATATATATATATTGTATGTGGATATGTATATCATATATATAATATATGAATAGTTGATCTAAGATTTTCATTGAGAAAGTTTGAAAAATAAAAATATAGTATTTGAGATCTAAACTTGAAACCTCAAGAGGAATTTTGAACACCTAAGGCCTAAACTATTAAGTCAACCTTTACTCTTATGTTTAGGGAATCAGAATACATAAAAAATGAAATAAATTACCTTATATATCTATTGTAATTTTTTGCTGAAAGATTCGGATGAGCACCCTCACATCCTAGATCCGCCCACATGTATATTTGGTATAAAATATATTTATCTTTACACTTTATACCTATTTTATAAATTAGATGGCTGAATATTAATTCAAACTCATAATTATCCCTCAAAACTTTTCGTAATTTTCATATTTTAGTAAAGGATTCTTTTTTAAATTAACCTATGTAGTCTTATATTATATAGATTTTTGCTAACCTTAATTTTTTTCAATTATTAATTTCATGTTTTTACTTAATATAATTAGATTTGTGATCACCTTTTAATTTTTATGCAAATGACACTTCATATTGATTGTGTATTACATATCATCCAACACACCTCATATTCACTATATATTCCTCCAATACACCACATATTCACTATATATATATATATATATCACATTATTGCATGAGTCAAGGATATAATAAGTTAGCAAAAATTCCCTTAGTTCATTTGTTCACCCAAATATTCATGTGGATAAAAAGTGGGCTATTAGTATTAAAAGCATCGTATCATGAACCAACTTTCATCTCAAAATCAATTGGAAAGTTTACTTTCTTATCATTTCTGACTTTCCTAGTAGTGGAATCGAACCAATTGATACACAAAAATCAATTAAACTATCGTTCCTTATTGGCATATATGCCTTTTGATAGAAATCTAAGATATATTTTAAGCTAGGAACCTTTATCTTATCTATGATTCATATATGGAAAATAAAACTCTATCATCATGTGATAATAGTGAAATGTACGGAATTTCTTCGTCCTTAATCAGAATTTTAAATAAAGTTATTGAGTATAAAGAAACTTTGATAAGAAGTGTTTCTCCTCTTTAACTAGAGTACTACATGTATTCATAGTTGTAGGAGAAATAAATTATATACCAATACAAAATTATATATATGTAGAAATGAATAATAAAATACAAGATTGTTAGGTATCTTCAATCCACTCAAATATATAGTAATTAATTTATACTGGTTAAAATTTATAAATGAAAATAAAGATTAGTGTTATTTTCGTTGTGAAATTTGTTGAGCTCCTATATATATGTTTTAAACTAGAGGCTACGAGTTTGAATTTTGTATAAAATCTTGTTAAGGGGCATTTCCATTTATATGAATCTTACACGATGTGAATCATATTTCATTGTGTTTTTAATATGAATATCGAACATTAAATGAAAATAAAGAAAAATACTTATTAATAATTGTTAACATTTAACTGCACAGTTTGTCCGTGAAATGATTTGATTTTTATTTTTTTCCCTTAAAAATCAAAGTTATATCGATGCAAGGTTTATTAGAACATGAGAAATAATTTATAAAATATTAATAATGTAAAAATATAAACTTATGCGAACGAAAAAAAACAAAAAATATTTGCCTTGGATAGAAAAAAAAATCAAAAACCAACAAAAATTATGGGCAAAAGTGTAAATGACCCAAATGAAATAGATATTGGGTTGAGGATCCAATAGAGACTTGAAAAACCGACCAAAAAGGAAACAATTACGCTACAGAAAAAAGTGAATACTCCCGCATTGGATGGTATTTAGTAACATACCCCAACCTCCTTATCCTCTAATGTATATCTCTTTTCATCAAGGTAACATATTCGAAATTTATTTATTCGATTAATTTAGATTCACGCCACATAAAAATTGTGTAAAAGAAAGGATGTGCTCCCTATATGAACGAATCTAGCTTTAAAATTGTGAATTTAATAGAATTCAATAAGTCTATATAAACTTTATATATATGTTGAGAAATTTACTAAAAATATATACATATAATAAACTTCAGAATCAAAAGACTTTGAAATTTAAAATTCATAAACTTCAAATTATTAAAACTTGAACTTGTAACTTCCCATTAAGGGCAAAAAAAAAGTCTTATTTATTTTACCACATAAAAAGGGTTCATTAGTCCCTATCCAACTTTCTTTTTGTTCCATCCTCATCTTCATACCTTTTCCCCCTTCTTATACTCCAAAAGAGAGAACCTTTAACTAGATTTATATTTTATTTTTCTTTTCATTTTCAAGAAGGATAGATTCCACAATAAAAATGGACTTTCATGGACTTAAAAGTTTTCTTCAATAGTCATAAGGGTAGTGGGGCCTTTCATTTTGAATACATGATGTCACATTTTAACTAAAAACATGATAGATAACTTCATAAATATTTAAACTCAAATGATGGTCAATTGTGAATATGTAATCAAGTACAATAAAGAGAATTTTAGCTTCAAATGGTAGACAACTCTCTTACATCACCCAAATTGGGTTAATGAACAGGTTATTCCTAATTTTCCATGTTCATCTTTATAGATTTCTTTGTCTTTGTGGCACTTGAGCTTTTGTGAGGCATCAATAGTTGACTTAACCATACAAGAGAATCACAAGTCACAATAAACTATACAACTTGCTACCATAATAACAACAATAAACTACATGAATCCTCATTTCGTCATTTAAGCTCATATCATAACATTATCGTAGTAAACTATACAACTTGATCGCCGCAAAAAAAATTGCAGCCTATATTTCCTCTCCCATTTCTATGTTAAATATCCATAAATTACTCCTCCACCCTCCAAAAAGAAGAAGTTATACTAAAGAAAAAGTCAGCTTAAAAAAGAGAACATTTTTACACTTTGAGAGTATGGTCCTGGACTTCAATAGATTCCTTCACTAGTTCAATGCTCTTTTGACTAAGTGTCCCATCTTCCTCAGCATCAAAACTAGCATGAACACTGTAGAGAACATAAACCAGAACAGCAAGAGCTGAGAAGAATCCGAATCGGATGTAGGATGGTCTATCAAGTGAACCTAACAAGAATATATTGAGGAAGATGGACATGGAAGGAATCCATGGCATTAAAGGGACACCCCAAAACTCGGGTTTTTGTGCTTGTGGTACCATATAATGGAAGAGTTGTAATACAGCGATGGCGATAGCAGTACAAGCACCAAGCATGAGGGCTTTTGGCTTGCCTGGTGGTGCAAATTGCCATAACAGGGTGAATAAAATGGATGTCAATGAGAAGCAAAAAAGGAATGATAGTGTAGGCCATGGATTTGTTACGCCAATCGAAACGTAACGTTTGTAAATAACAGCATTTGCTACCATGTAAAATACAAACAGTGTACCGATTGATACAAGGTTGAGTAGTATATGTAAATCAGTGAAAAGGGCAATTGCTGCTGTACAAATTCCTGAAAATGACCAAACAAATACTTGTATTAGCACAATAGGAAGAAATTCCTAGCAAGACTTTATTCTGAAATTGATAAAGAATGTGTCATTTCAGTCAAAAGTTTCGACCTTATAACACTTCTCGCAAGATTTTGAGTCTCAGAAAATCACATGACAAGATCTTTAAAAGGGTACCTTTCGTTAATGGAGCCAGAATTTTCACTAAAGAAATTCAATATCTACTATATATATATATAAAAAATAATTTCCGATGACTGCCCCGAGTACTTTACAAAGGATTCTATATATAGCATTTTCAACTCTGTTTTTGAAAGTCTATATCTAACATTCCCAGTTGACTTAAATTCTTATTCCAGTAATGTAAGTCACACACATAATCTTTATAAAGAATAAAATTTCAAGAATGGTCAGCAGGAGCTTGAAAAAGTTTTATACTTTGCTGAGCTCAAATACCTGTCTCAATAGTGTATCAAAGTATGTGGAGAACATTCGTTTAGATAATGATGGGAAGGAACCTCATTAGTTATATATTATTTGAACCAATAATTGCAGTTAAAATCTTTCCTGAGTCGCTCGAATTAACAAGGAACCTTCCTAATTGGATTTTTTAAATAATCAAGATTTATACAAAACAGTATTATCACGAATTAATTCATAATACATTTTTTTTAAAAACTATATGGAATCTTTTCTCCTTGAAGTACATATTTGAAACATTTAGTTGATATTGTGTTAGAGAATATAATTAAGAAAATAAAAAATGTGTCCTCGTCTTTTAGACAAAATTATCGCACACTTCAATATGAAACCTGAAATCCCCTACTCACATTAAAAAAACCATTGTTTTCATCCATGAAATATATTCAAACATGTAAAAATTGTGTTGAAATCGTCACATACTTCAATATTGGAGGGCTATGAATGAACAAAGAAAAATAAAAAAGGCCAAATTCATGACAAACATTGAGATATGAGCCAAGGTTTTATCCTAAGGAAGAGGACCCCACACAGAAAAAATCAGTCAAAGCCCCTTTCAATAAAAATTTCTCAAATCTTTGTGTGATTGTGAGTGACTAAATATCTTGACATAAACTGTAGGTCTCACTAATATCGAAATCAGAATTTTTATTAAAATGATTTAAATAAATATAAAAAAATAAATACAAATAAGTTGAATGAACTTCAGCACTTATAATATGAAATAATTATAATCATGTATAAATAATATAATTTTCTGTTGAAATAGACTCCGCCACTGGGTCCCACAAAACCGGGAAAATAGTTAACCGAATTTGATGAGTCCCATGATAAACTTATGATCAATTTTCCCTAAAATGTAAAGCTATCGCGTTAACTGAAACGGTTCTTTTGGTGGACCCCCTATTCTCCAACGGCAAAGGTAATAATAATACAAGAGGCAACATCCACGCAATAACAGGAAAAATAAATAAATAAATCACACACGTATTTCCACTAATTGATCCACATAAAAATACGTAACACAATAAAATACCATACCCAATCGAATTTTTTCAATATATTTTATATCAGTCGAGATTCTATCAAAAATACTAAACATTCATCTGCCTGGAACCTCTACTATGAAATTTGATAAAAACACAGTACGAGTAGATATTGATGAAAAAATAACGTACCGAGAAAAACGGAAGCATTCACAGGCGTTGATGTTTTAGGATGGACCCTAGCAAACCAAGCGGGGACAACGCTAGACCGTCCGATCACGCACATGTATCGAGCTTGGCCCAACATAGCTACTAATAAAGATGTTAAAATACCGAAACTAGCCCCAACTCCTATCACATTTGATACCCATCTCCACCCGTCTGATCCCATAAATGCCCCCGAAAATGGCGCATCTGGATCAATCTGTTCATCAAAAACAACATTTTATCATCAACCTTTCACACACCAGATATTAATACACATTTACATTCATCATCAAATAAATAAGATTTGTTGATCAAAATTTAATTGATCGAGATAATGAAATAAATGTATAGTGATGAGGATAGAAATGTAATTTTAGTAGCTTTAATTACCATATCATAAGGGAGGAGCATGGACATAGAAGCAGCCATGAGGCAGTAAAGAACTGTCACGAGTATAACGGAACCCGAGATACCAGCAGGTATATCCTTAACAGGATTTCTGACCTCTTCAGCCATGGTTGAAACGGCGTCGTACCCTATGTAACTCAGATAAACCATTGCTGCTCCATTGAACACTCCTGAAGCACCGAATGGGAAGAATCCACTCGCATGATTTTCATACCCTGCTTCTCTGAAATTCTTCGTCTCTCCTCTGGTAAATCCAATTACTATCACGAATACTATGAACACTAGATGTAGCACTGTTAACACCATATTCAACATCGAACTCTCTCTTGTGCTGCAAAGAAATCGTAACAATTTATGTTTATGAAAAAACGAAATCGAATTCGATTAGAGATTTTTGATGAATTTTAGCGGATTAGGACGAACCTGTAACAAATGATTACGGTGAGAGCTAAAACTACTAAAACAGCAACAATATCGATTTCGTTGAATCCTTTCGGTAATCCATTGACGGTGATTCTCAATCTGCTTTCGGTGGATATACCGAGGGCTGTACATAAATAACCGGTGAAACTCCTCGCCACCGCGGCATTTGATAATACGTAATCGATGATCAGATTCGCACCGGTCAAAAACGCTAGAAATTCACCTGCACTACGAAACGTCGTTGATCAATTTAATCGTAAAACAAAGCAGAGGAACATTGCGTTTTTTACGTGTTGTTTTGTAACAAATTCAGTTACGGAAAACGGACCGAAAGTGACACGGATATAGCTAAAAGCACCGCCAGCAACCGGCATATCGACGGCGAACTCAGTGTAGCAAAAAGCTGATAACAGAGCACAGAATCCAGCAATGGCGTAAGAGAGAACAACAGCAGGTCCAGCGCACGTACGGCTAGCAATACCGGAAGTAACAAATACTCCGGCACCAACCATACCGCCGACGCCAAATCCGACGAGGTCGTACCACCGGAGACTCCGTTTCATATCTCCACCAGACCGGGCTCTGACTCGACTTGTTTCTTCGAAAGAAGTCGAGACAGAACAAGCCCGGCGAGCTAATCGGTGTGGAGTATCGGAAAGTGCTCGGAGGTAGGATTTGACATTAGAGAAAGAGGAGCCATAGGTCTCCATTTTTGGACTACCAAGTCTCTCTCTTTTTATCAGTAAATATTGAATTGGAGGAAATGAAGAACGAATGAATGGGTATTTAAAGAGTTAAACACTAAGAAAATGGCTGATACTGATATCTATTGATCCACTAACTCTTATCGATAATATTTTTTTCACTTATAAATAATAAAGTATCTATATTATTACATTCTTTTACGTAATATAACAAATTAGGGGGGGAAATGCGGGAGATAAATCAAATCCGTGAATTTGGGCTTGGAAAAAAAAAACAGATAGCGGATGCATCTCCTATATTTCCTTATTTAGTTTAAAGATATTTTTCTCACTAAAATCAAATTTAAACTTGTAAGTTTGTTTAATGCATCATTAAGATTTTCAACGGAAAAACAACATAAATCTGTTTCAATATTTTATTTGTACATCTTTAATTTCGAAATGTGATACGCACCTTTTCCTTCACTATGGCCCCTAAAGTTTGAAGAAAATGTAATAATAATCCCCCTTGCATTTGATAAAAATTAGGGATAATTTTAAAGATCTTCCTCCAAGTTTTTCTTTCGAATCATTAATAATTTCCATGGACTTTGATTTCTTTATAACAATATTTTTAATATTTATATCATTAATAAAAAATAATTATAATTATTTTGACTGATTTACCCTTATCAATATACAAACGGAAAAAGGTCAAAACTACCCTTGAACTATAGGAAAAGGTCTAAAAATACCCTCCAACTATCTTTTGATCTAAAAATACTCTTGCATTCACCTTTTTGGCTCACATATACCCCTTCACTCACCTTTTTGGCTCACTTATACCCTTTCATTCACCTTTTTGACTAACTTATACCTTTATGACTAACAACCAAAGTTTATTTTGCTTTATTTTTTGAAAAAAATTGTGATTTGTCACTTTCTTATTAGATAAAATAAAAATCTCATCTCTATTTTTAAAAAAATCCCATAATCTATTCAAATCAAAAAATATATACCTCTTCATGACCCCAATTTTTTTTAATAAAAAAATCTAGTAATTTTTGTATTTGACTAAAAAAAAAATTAAAAAATTTGTTTTAAATAATTAATACTATATCATTTATAATAATTTAAAAAATAATTGTAAGAATATTAATAGTGCCACAATATTTATCTTCCTTTTTAAAATAAAAAAATAAAATTGGTAACTTAATTTTTTTGCTAATCTGTGATAAATACTTTTCAAAGAAAAGATTCCACAAACAATTTTACTTTAAAATCAACTCATTAAAAAAAAAGGGAAAAAAAAGAAGCAGATGTACGGTCATAGCCATAGGGAAAATTTAAGTAGGAAAATAGAGAAAAATGTGTGTAATGTATTTATGGATAAGATAATATATTGTTATGATTATGACATAATAAATTTGTTTATAAAATATTAATCATTTATATCATGTTTAGAATCTTGATTTAACTAATTAAATATTAGCCGTTAATTTTTTCTTATGTCATGAGTCTTCAATCTAAGTAAAAAATTGAGGAAATTGAGAGGAGTTGGGTCCAAAAATAAATAATAATAAAAACTACAATAGTTTAAAATTGGGGTCTTAAAGAGGTATATTGCTTTGGTTTGGATAAATAATGAGAAATAATCTAATTGAGCTGGGCTCTTTATATTATTCAATAGGAGAATGACACATAATAAATTATTTTTTAAATAAAGAATAAAGAGAGAATTGTTAATTTCAGGGGTATAGGTAAGCCAAAAAAGTGAATGGAAGAGTATTTTTAGACCAAAAGATGAATGAAGGGTATTTTTAAGCCTTTTCCTATAGTTTAGGAGTATTTTTGGCCCTTTTCCGATATACAAATTGAGCAAACTTATACGAGTAGATATTCCCTTTGTCCAACAATACTTGTCCACTATAAAATAAATAAATTATTATATCACTCTTTGAATATAATAAATACAATGTCTTGAAAAATGAATAGGAAAAAAATTATAATTAATAATAAGTATTAATTAGAACTAAGTGTAAAATTATCCATTAATTTCATTGCGAACAAGTATTGTTGGACATTTGTTACGACCCAGATCGTCGTGATTGGCACCCACACTAACACTCCGGTGGGAGAACCACTGCTACAACCCAACCAAGAAAATAATCTAAAAACTAAGGCATTTAAATCAAACACTAAAGAAATAAAAATAGAGTTCTCATAAGCTCTAACAAAAGTCCAACAATAATAACTAACAATGCGGTCTCTTTAACTATCTTGAACACTTGTAACGGCATCCGTGGGTCGGGCAGCAGTGTTCTCACTTCCAGGAAGAGCCACATCAGGGAGGATGGCTGCTGAAAGCAGAATTCAATAAAAGCATGATAGCGGAATGGGTTAGAGCTATGTTCAACTGGGTAAACCCGCGCAAACAAAAACTCTTTCTGATTAGGGATGATAATCGCAATGGCGAGGGTCTGTTACCTACCATAAGTAGGGACTCACAGAAGACTGTAAATGACTTTTCGAGGAAAGACAAAAGAAAGTGTGAACCTAAGCCAAGAGCCCACTTCAGATTCATAACATCTTCCACCCTCTGAATCAAAGATTTACTCACTGCCAACAAAAACAATAATAACCTAGAACCTGAAAGTCAATATACCAAAACATTCTAACAATGAACCAAGTCTAAACAAGAAAGGGATACAACCCCAACTAATGAACTAATCAACTAGCTAAAACAAATGTCTAAGCCCGAAAATGGTGGACATAGACGAAAGAGAATTCCATGGCAGCCCGAAAGAATTGGCTCACCCTTGAATTCGAACGATCACTGATCTCCTAAACGAGGTCTATCAATAGTCGCTTGAAGATGCCCTGTACTTAACAAAAATAAGAGCAAGTTCAGAATCAGTTCACAACCACAGTGTACTGGTAGGATCACGCAACTATCCCACTAGTGCAACATAAATAAGTCAAGACAACATTATAATCACATGCATATATATCAACATATACAATATTATCAACATTTACGAACAACGAACAACTTCACATTTTACATCAAATCACTGGTCCTCTCATGGAACCCAAACTCAAACAGTTAGCATGCCGGAATGTGGCAATCGATCCCATATTTATGATGAAATGTGGCAATCGATCCCATTTTTTATGCTGGAACGTGGCAATCAATCCAAGTTAATTTATGCCGGAACGTGGCAACCGATCCCATACACACACCACAATTACAATCACAAGTATATCATCAAGATCATACATTTAAGTCATGATTTCATGGCATTCATCAATTCTCTATCTCATTTACAACAAGTGTGATCAACATTGCATCATTCATACATATACAAGTATCATATTGAAGCAAGAACAAGCATACATCACACAATCATATAATCACAACCATCGCCTACCTCGAAACAAGCTTGAAACTCTAAGAAACTTAATCCTTCACTTTTCAGATTCGTTCCGCTTGTTCTTGGTCTACAAACAATCAATATAATACGGGAATCAATAAACAATCATTAATTACCCGGATTACTAACAATTCTATGAACCCTAGGTTAAACCCATAATTCCAATTATCCAATTTAGGGTTGTTTCCACCATAGAATCTATAACAAAACCCTCTCCCATCAATATTCACCCATTATATTACGTTCTACGAATCAAAAAATGGATTCAGGGAGTAAAAAGCTTACCTTTAGCCTCAAGAATGGTGAAAACGAGTAGGAGTCGCCTGAGAGTCGTTCCTTAGCTCAAAAGGTCGAAAAGTGCATAATGAGGTAGTTTAGGGGTTTATTAAAGACTTTAATTCGCTTCGGGCCAGCCACAACAGCCCCTCCAAAGCGGCAAACCCCAGCGCCAAAGCGGCATTCTCGAGACAGAATTATTTCAAGAATTCCAAAATTTACATTTCACAACACACCTCTAACCCACGACACTCAGTAAATACCCTTTAACGAGTTATCTAACTACTCATGTAATCAAAATCATAAATGATTCACCCAATTGTTACCAGATTTCCCTACACCTCAATGACTTCGATTTCGTCCAAATCTGAACAAGGTTGGAAAAATCCAAATACTATGAAAAAATTTCCGGCCCCAAATTTTCCCCCGTTGGCTTTTTTATAACGACGGGAATAGATCGTTACAACATTCCAAAATGGTATAATTATTGGACGGAAGGAGTAACATTTACTAATGCAATTGGAGCAATCTGAAGGAAAATTTAACCTAATATGTTGTTTGGATTGATCAAATAAAGTGCAAATAATGCCCATAGACTTTGGTAAGATATTTGAAAATGAACTTTTATATATGAATATTTTATATAAGACAAATGAAAAGTTTATATATGATTATGATGTTGGAAAGTGAAGTAATAAAAGTTTACAATTAGACAATAAAATGTGTAATGGCCAATTGGCCAAAAGCCAAAGATGGAATCCTAGTAAATATATCACATGTTCACATTCAACTCCCTTGTAATTTTGCCTAAACAAATTGGCAAATGCATTTAATCTAGAGATAAGCATAAATTGATGTCTAGTTATTTATAGACGTATTAATTTTAAATATTCTCATCGAAATTTTTGACTTTTCATTAATTACAAAACTTTAGAATATTATAAAACTAATCTATCAAAATCTAAATAAACGTCTTATTATTTATAAAAATCTTGAATAAACGCGATGATAGATATTAATTGGATTTTTTTCTTTCCTTATAAGCATCACCACATAACAAAATATACTAAAAAGGATAGACAATAAGGTAGATTATACTTGACACTCTTATAATATACTACTAAAATGTAGAAACATCTCCTATAATCTTAAATTTCATAAAATTATATATGTGGGAAATTTCCATTTTATTTTTTTGCGTTTCCTATTTTTATAATTTTTTACACATAATAATTAAAGATATACATCATATGTTTTTCAAAACTATTCTCACGATCTCATATTAGATGTACATCTTACTAAAATATTTATTACATATTACTTGATCACTTATTAAATCAGAATATAATTATTTAATTTTTTCTCATTATACCACTACAATTAATGTGACCTTTGGAAGTTCAAACAAATTTTGAAAGATTCAAAACTTCTTCGTTTTTTAAGAAGCTAATCAATATAAGCAAAGGACAACATAGTGATTTATTTATCTAATAATATGAGACGGAGGGAGTAAACATTTAGCACCCTTATAAAAGAACACGTATAATTTGAATAAATATAAGGAGTGTTAAATATTTGAGAAACCTTTTGACTATCCAACATGAGTTAGTAAATGATCGAGATCTCTTCATTTTTAGTTAAAGATTTTGATATTGATCGCCCCTGAAAACAGAAAAAGTCATGTTGACAACGTTATCTTGAAAAATGAATTATGTAATATCTAAATTTAAATTTAATAGAATTCTAATACAAAAACCGAACACAAGTTTAGGGTAGTGGAAGACGTTACGGTACCTTAATGAAACAGCCAACAACTGCAAAAACAATGAATGACTCAACAGAAAAAAAGGCAGAAAATTCCACTGAATTTCGGACGACAAAAAGCCAGAAAAAAGTTATTAGCTCGGTGGACTTGGAACTTCTTCTTTATTTCTTTCATACTATATCTAGTTATATATCCGTAAAATAATTTATAATTTTAAAATATCATCCATATAAATTAGTTTTTAATAAAATATACTCCAAAATAAAAAAAATTAAGGAGTGTATCAGGTCAATAGATGTCAAGTTATGTAAAATGGAGAAAGCAAATTTTAAATTTTACCCTCTTAATATTAAAGGATCGTTTGGTAGCTGATTAAGAGGTGATTTATTGTATCATATTTGATATAATTTGTATCATATTTGATATTTTTTTTTGTTATGTATGAAATCAAACACACCAAATATAGTGCTTGGTTAGGATTTCAAAATCTTAGGTAACTAATATGTGTATAAGTTTTGAGAAAAATTATGTATTATTTTAGGGATAAGGCATAACTATTCCACACAAGTACCCCTATACTATGATCGAAATCTCAGAGACACCTTAACTAATGTAAGGTCCTATTACCTTCTGAACTCATTTTTTTTGTAATTTTGTACACCTTTTGGCTTTCGTGACACACATTATGACTCTACAAAATTGAGGCTCGTGAGAGATATTTAAATGTCATGTAAGACAAAAAGGTGTACAAAAATACTAAAAAAAATGGGTTCAAGGGAGTAATTGGACCTTAATTTAGATAAAATGTGTCTCTGTGTTTTCGATCATAATCTAAGAGGATACTTGTACCTTATTCCTATTATTTTATATAGATTAACGATGAAATAACTAATAAATGAATAATTAATATATAAATAACTAAAACTTATAAAATTAATTCTCGTATAGCTTTAACCAGCTACCAAACGAGGATTGAAACACAATACCACCATGACCTATTGAATGAAATTGATAACCATTTCCATATATTATTATATAAATAAATCAGGCTGCATTAGCCCCTAGATAATAAAAGGGTACAATTCAAATATATTTATTTATTTCAGGTTAGGACAAAGATAAAGAAAGCACTTTATATTCAAGCTAGCTTCAAACTCAAAATTACTTTTTTAAAATCAATTTGATGTAAATACGGAGTATTTTGAGGTGCAATTTGATGTAAATACGGAATAATTGTGTGCACTATGTTACTTTTTTAAGTGAAAAAACGTTCAATACTTTTGAATATTATGAAATATTTCAAAATTACCCCCCTTATTAGTTAGAGTCGGATATATCTCTCAATCATTACGAGAATAGTTTTGATAAAAATCATTCTTAGATATTGAATAATGGCATTAGAGCTTCACAAAACCCTCCTCAATCTAAAACAAATCTATCTAGGTACATAATATAAAGATGAAGGTGTGAATTTGTCTGTGACCTGCGAATTAAGCCACAAATCCTCTTACTTTACATAGTTTAAACAAATTGACTATTTGCAATATTTCACATACTTTAAGAAAAAAATCGACTATTTTTATAAAGAACTTTCATTATTGTGAATAAGGATATATTTGAACCAGTTGTATATAACGATAAAAATATATTTGATCCCAATAGAATGCAAGTTTGAACCATTTTACAAAAATTGAGGGTAAAATGTAAAATTTGATATTTTCCCTTTACTATATAGTGTGGACAATGAGACAAATAAATCTTCTTTATGCCTTGGTTCAATCTCTTTTAAATTGATATTATATTTTAATACTACTATATTGTATATTCTTTTTAGCTACTTTTACAATCCAACAATTCTCATATTGTCAAAATCATGATTATATGCATAGATTCTTTTATACATAAGAAAACAAATAGATCTTCACTTTGAAGTATGCACATTGGCTTTTTCTTAAATCTCATTATCTAAAAAATAAAAGAAAAAAACCCTTTGGAGATAATGGAAAGGAGTGCTCAAGACACTTATAACTTTTTTTTTTTGGTTGATGTTTAACAACATGAAGAGATAATTAAATTATTAAAGACAAATTAAAAGCTTTATACAAGATTAAGACATGAACAAACAGACAAAAATATGCTTACATGGAAAAATATTTTTAATAATAATAATAGTGAAACAAGAAAGAACATATTTAAAAGTAATGTCCATAAAACTACAAAAATAAATATAAAGCAAGAAAAAGTGTAATAGATTTTGTTGCTATCTTCTTAAAGTCATGTACGTTACATATCACTTTGCAAACAAATTACTTGTTTCCTGCATTTATAATCTTAATTAATATAATCAAACACCTTTTAGTATACATCAACGGTTAATTAATTAATTAATCAACATTTTTTAATTATTATGTGATAATACAAAGGTCAGCTAGGACTTTTAAGTATTTTAAAAAAAAATATATGCAAAGACACCGCCAAGAGAAAAGCAAAGATCATGATATTATTTGTTTTATTCGATCGATTGTCTTGTAATTATATTTTAGTTTACAATGCACGTAAAATATAAAGCCAGATTAATTAGAATTTTAAGTTTATAATTTTTTGTTCGGACCAAGTGGTAGATTCCTTTCTAATATCAATCATCTCAATTTTTTTATTAAACTCATAACTTAAATAAAATAAAAAAAAATAAAAAATAGTAGATTCGTCTTAAAATGCAGTAGCAAAGCCATATATATATTTGAAAAGTATTTATCGATATCTGTTAGTCGGAAAATTATATGATGTAACTAGATACTGAATTCGACACCGATAACATTAACTATGAGTATACTTTAGCAAGTTGTAAACAAATATACTCAATTGTAATGGACGGTGGATCAAATAAAAACAAGTGGCACATAATGGCAATACATCCTCTAGTGAACCGATTACCAACTTTTTATTAAAATATTTTTGAATAGCAAAGTTAATTAGTTATTTGAATTTTTAATTTAATTTTTCATCATGTAATCTTCTATCCCATTTTCTTTTTCCTAATCCTTAATTTATTTATTTTAAAAAAAAACTATTTTAACCAAACAACAATCAAATGCAACCTATTTTTCCAATTACCAATAATGTAATTACCACTTGCATATTAGTCAATTAACTTTAAAATGTGTCTACCATGCCCTATTTTAACTAAAATTGTCAATCCAATGCATGAAGTATTTCACGTTCACATTAGATAGAAGAAATATGACATCTTAATGAGTGTAATATATTCATTCTACTTGATACAAATATTAGTAATTGATTTCATGATTTACACTCGTTATTTATAAATTATACGCAGACAACTATTTTTCTAACTTATAATTAACTCCATTTAAGCTAAATTACAACCACATGCAACCAAATGCTTCTAATGAAATTACAAATTAGGCAATGAATTGAAAATGTGTCTACCCAACCCTATTTAACTAAAAAAGTTAGTTCAATGTATAAAGTATCATGCGTTTACGTTAGGTACGAAAAAAATCATACCATAATGGAGTATAATACGTGCAATCTACCTTAAGAGAAATATTTATAGCTAATTTCACAATTTGAATCTATAACATATATTTTATATTATATTAAAAGTAAGAACTCAAACAATACAACATTAATAAGTAATGTACTATATGGGAGGGATGAGAAAGTATAGTTAAGAGGTGTAACTAAAAGATTTTAAGGGTGACCTTTTTTATTTTTACATATTACAATTAATTTTAAAATGAGAAAAAAAAAAATTAAAAAAAAAAGAAGGTAAATTTAATTAGAGGTAGAGATGTGTCTGATCACCTTATAATCTATATCTATAAATTTCAAAACATGGTTTGATATTCACGTGCAATGTAGGTGCATCAAAACTAGTAAATCACATAAAAAATAACTCTTTACAAATTTATAACTATATCATATTTTAACCAAATTACAATCAAATGCAACCTCATTACAAATTAGACAATTAGCTGAAAATTTATTTAGCCAATCCTATTTTAACGTAAAAAGTCCATTCGACGTATGAAGTATCACATGTTCACGTCAAATACAAAAAAAGGACCATAAATTAATGAAGTACAATGCAAACAACTCATTCAAACACATATATAAATGACTCACTCCATAATTTGAACTCATAACATAAAATGACATGAAAACAATCTTTCACCAACGTATCAACTATACCTCCATTTAAACCAAATTACAATCAAATCATTTTTTCTAATAGATAAGATAGAAGAAAGAATGAAGTGACCTAATTGGACAAAAAACTTTTGAATGAATTTATCACAACAGAATGAAAACATTCCAAGGAAGGCAACAAACAATTAACGATAAATATATTTGGCACGATCACTTTTTGGCACGAAATGACATGACGTTACTTTTTAAGGATAAGTTCGTAATTAAAGAGTGTTGGCAAGATGTTGTTGTAAATTCATTTTTTTCATCCAAAATGCCCTTTAAAGTTAAACCAATAAAAAAAATCTTAAACCACTAGATAGTTTCAAGTATACCTTAATTCGCAGAGGTATTAATTAATAAATATTAATTTAAAAAATGTTTTTGAAGTTTAATGAATATACCTTATTTTTTCCCTTAAAAACAGTATAGACATACTTATCCATGAGATAGAAATTTATGAACGAAAATTGCAGAAAGTTGAAAAGAAAGAAGAATGGAAGAATAAACTGTAATTAAAGATCAAAAGATTGAAGAAAGAGAATGAATAGAGTATTAAAGTGGATATAAATGCTTTTTTGGGCGGTGTTTATCATTTTTGTAATGAAAAATTATTGGGTGGTGTAATTTCTTGAAACCATCTAGTGGTTTAAAGACTTTTCTTAGTAGTCTAACTTTAAAGGGCATTTTTTGTGCAAAAAAAAAATTAATTTACAGCAACACACTTGTCAATCACCTTTAATTACGAACTTACCCCCAAAAAATAAAGTCGTGACATTTCGTGCCAAAAAGTGATCGTGCCAAATATATCTGTGAAAGTGTATTATCTTAATAATGAATCAGTAAGATTGATATCGGTTGAAGTAAGAAGATAGATTTATCAATGTCTATATTAAAGAGGAGGATATGATTACATTTTCTTAATAAGTCTATAAATCAATTTCGATGAGAATATATAGAAACACTAGAGATAGATTTATTAATAATTTAATATAAAAGTATGAAATTAAATTTTCTTAATAAATCCATGGACTAATTAATCGAAACATTTTAAGTTACTCTTGCTAAATTCAACACATTACACTGATTCATCTATTAATTAGATAGACGTCTTGCACCATGCCACCTGATGGATCCCACATCAAAGATGAATAGTTTCTTGGACGGCCAAACACATACACAACCCCTCAAACTTGCCCTTATTTTTCATTTGACACTCCAACTTAGCTTTGTTCCATTTTAATCCTTAAACTCTATTTTTTTTTGTACCATTTAAACACTTATACTAATTTTTATGATTTGTTTTTATTTATGTTCTTCAATTGCAATTTCTTATTTTTTAAAAATAGATGTGTGCTTGTTAATTTTTGTAAAAAAATTAAACATTCGCGAACGAACATAAAAATTTTCAAACAATAATATTATTTTTTGATATTTCTCTGTATTTTTAAATGAAAATAAATTGACGAAAGTTTTTTGATTTTCTTTCTTAAACATTCAATTAAATTAAATAACACTACTTGTTTATTGTTTCTTATCATCTAGGCTATCTAAATTTAACGCAAATACTCACTTTTAATTTTTAATATAAATCAATACGAATAAAATAACTCATCTTCAAAAAGACTCGACTGACTTTGTTAATAACACTACTAAAAAAAGACTCATGTTCATTGCTAATAACACTACTAAACAATGTTAAAATTCGATTGACTTTGTTAGGTTGTCGGTGATTTTAAAGAAAGAAAACCAACACAATTTCGTCGGTTATTTTTCACACAAAAATACATAACACTCTTTAAAAGAAA
>JAJOOO010080596.1:0-26851 GCA_029582685.1 Solanum piurae
AATAACACTACTTGTTTATTGTTTCTTATCATCTAGGCTATCTAAATTTAACGCAAATACTCACTTTTAATTTTTAATATAAATCAATACGAATAAAATAACTCATCTTCAAAAAGACTCGACTGACTTTGTTAATAACACTACTAAAAAAAGACTCATGTTCATTGCTAATAACACTACTAAACAATGTTAAAACTCGACTGACTTTGTTAGGTTGTCGGTGATTTTAAAGAAAGAAAACCAACACAATTTCGTCGGTTATTTTTCACACAAAAATACATAACACTCTTTAAAAGAAATTATTATTTTTTAAAAAGAATTATTTTTTGTTAATTTTTAATTTTTTAACTAAAATTAACCGACACATGTCGATTTAAAATAAAAAGTTGCAATTGAAGAATATATATATAAAAATAAAAAAATCATAAAAATAGTATTTTGTGTTAAAATGGTACATAAAAAATGAAGTTTAAGGATTAAAATGAAACAAGATTAAGTTAAAGTGTCAAAATGAAAAATGTGGACAAGTTAGAGGGGTTGTATATGTGTTTGGCCTTCTTGGACTCACTATATAACTTAATTAGATAATTCTCACCCTTTGAACTAGAATTTAAAGTTGAATTTAAACTCAAGATCTATTTAATTTGATATTATAGTTGATGTTAAGTCCAAATTTTATTTAACACCACCCTGCGCCACCACACATTTTACCTCTCCCCTTTACTTAGTTCAAAAATCATTATATTATACTATGAAAAATCACTATTTTTTTTTAGATACAAAGAGTTTTTGGAGTTTTCAAAAAGATTGAGTATAGAATAGTTGCCTCTTAAAGAGACCCTTTCAAGAACTTATCTCAACTAGAGAGTATTTTACTTTAGCACTGTGTTATATGTTTTGGGAGTAGTATTAAATACCGATATAATTGAAAGTTCTGATAACTCATAAGTGACATAACCCAATAAACCATGTAGCTAGTGTGGGATAGGATTGTATTGACATTTAAGCGATTCCTCACTGCTTCTGATAAGGCCTATTAGACTGATCCATGAGTTGGCATTGAGTTATGTGTTTTGGGAGTAGTATTAAATACCGATATAACTGAAAGTTCTGATAACTCATAAGTGACGTAACCCAATAAACCATGTAGCTAGTGTGGGATAGGATTGTATTGACATTTAAGCGATTACTCACTGCTTCTGAGAAGGCCTATTAGACTAATCCATGAGTTGAGTATGTTCTATACTCCGGCAAAGTATAATACAATTCTAACAGTGTGGGTGAGACGTCGTATCATCATGAATCTCATAGTGATAGTTGTCAGTTAAAAGATCTCTCAGATAGAATAAAGGGTATTCAATTATTTTTATTCGATGTCTTGTATCTGTATTAAAGCCCCGATTATATTTAAATCACACACTAAAGAATCAATTCTTGAAATGACGCTTCGAACATGATGTTTTTATTTTCAAAACTCAAACTTGAAATCGCTAATCAAGTATGAAGCAATTTCATCAGTGCACCAAAACATAGAATCCCTAGTTGGGAAAACACCAATGAAAGATATTTTAGGGGTCCAAAAGCTGAAAAAAGCAAGAAGATGATGATAAGTCCAGTAGAAAACTTATCCAAAGACATGGGGGTGTATAGTCCATGTCAACAGAGAAAAGAGAGTGACCATCCCTTTTAAATGGTAAGTGGATAAGTATGTACTATATCAACCAATCCCTTTTCCTATTCTGCAAATTTTGCAGAGCCCCCCCCTTCTGTCTGTCTCCTCTGTCCTCTCTGCTCTACAGCTAATTATGTATTGACACTACTACTACTACTACTGCACAAATGGAGGCTAAAATAAAGCCTTAGCTACCTAGTGGTTGGTTGGTTGGCAAGTATGGGGCAATGAGATCATCATATTTTTTTGCAGTTCCATAACCAGTCAATCTTTTTTTTGCATTCAATTCCTTTTTTGGGATACTGTTTGAGTTGGACATTGAACAGCTATGCTCTTGTTGTTGCAACTAGAGAAAAATCAAACAAAGAGGTGGTGTCATTGGACTTTTAAGGCTCCCAATTGCCAATTCCTATTGCTTATACTTCTTCCACTTGTGTGAGTTCGTTTGTATTGTTGTCCAATTCATTTCGTTTTATTTTATATGAGTTAGTTTGATTTGATATAAAATTTATGAAAGAAATGAAGATTTTTTAAATTTGTGGTCTGAAATAAGTGATAGATATTTTTGTATGGTTATAAATCATTTCATTAAAGATAAAATAAATATTTTAAAGTTAGATTGTTATTTAATATAGAAATGTGTTTTTTAAAAGACTGACTAAAAAGAATGTCATATAAAATGGGATAGAGAGAATATTACTTAAATGTTGGGGTAAGGCTGTGTATTTTTTTACCCGTTTCAGATTCCACCTATGAAACTACATTGAGTTTGTTGTTGTTGTTGTTGGTGTGTTATATATTCTTTCCATTTATTTTGGATATTTGAGAAATTTACCTTAGTTTGTGTTAATGACTATGATGTTTTCGATCGACTTACGCGCATCATAATTATTTTACTAAAAATGCATTTTCCATTCGAACAAATTTTGCGTTCATTAAATTATGAGAATTGAGATGAGAAAAAAAATATCAAATAATTAGAGTCTCTTTGGATTATGTGATTAAATAAAAGTAATCGAAAACATCAAATGTTGAAGAGCATTTTTAGGTAAGGAGATGATTTTGTCAATATGCAGTTACATATTCAAATAAAGCATTAAAATTGATAATAACTAATGTGTTTGGTGAAAAGATTTTGTTAGGATAATTAAAATATACTTAAAATTATTTACAAAAGATTATAGCTTAAAGGTAATGAATTTGGCCAGACACGTAAAATCTTTTTTTAAGAAAATAGTACTACCTCTATCGTAATTAACGTGAAATTCTTTCTTTTTTAGTCGATAAAAAAAATTGATATACTTTTATATTCGGTAATAATCTAAATTTAATTTAATTCTAATAAGATGATTTATACTCACACAATTAATATTTATTATTCGATGATTTATTGAAAAAATCATCTCTATCCACAAAGATAGAAAGGAGCAAGGTTTGCATCATTCTACTTTCCTCATACCTCATTTGTGATTGCATTTGATACATTATTGTTAATTTGTTATTGTTATGGTAAGTTTCACAGTTCATATTCATTTATAAATTCTATGTTCAGTCAAATACTTTTATATAAATTGAGAAATCTACAAAACCACTTGCTTCTTCATAACGATGTTAATAACTATCAAATGTATCTGCCTTGATCTATGGAAAATAATCTTTCTAAAGATTACTTATTATATGGTACAAATATAAAGTCGGTTCGAGAGCAATGTTTGGCTAACATTGACTAATTTGACGATTGATTATATTCCTATGCTTGTCACGGTCGCTTGATATATTTTTACTAATACAATGTTAGGTTCGATTAATTCTTTTAATTAATGGTTTGATTTTGATACGATCTACTTTGACTATTTGACTAATTTTGATAATGGACAATATAATAATATATAATGGATGTAGCAGAAAAACCAACTAGTATACGATTCTAGTTGACTTAACACACGTAATGCATACATGTAACAATGCTAATATTATTTAACAAAATAAACTAATGTAACATATCCCGTATAATTTTATTGGTAGAGTTTGGAAAGATAAACTGTACACAAATCTTATTATTAACTTGTGAGGGCAGAGAGATTGTTTCTGATGAACCCTCATCTAAAAAAATACAAATACCCCTGACATGGAAAATAGATATGCTCGACAACCTACTAATTTTTTACTATGATACTCGACTTTCACACCCTCTTATCAAATCACATGTCCTCAGTGAATTAAAGTTTAGTCATGATCTGACTAATCACTAGTCTTCTTCTTATGAGATTCTCTCATCTTGTTTTTAACATTTCATTTTCCAGTCATAGGTGTCTGTTCTATTTTGATTTGAATAACTTTGAAAATTACATACTCCAATAAACGTGTTCTTTCTAGCAACTTTACTAGCTATTTTTTAAAAAAAAATCTATACTTTTTTATTATGATTGAGAAATATATCAACTCAATCTAGCCTTTACAAATAAAGTTATTCAAATGTCAGCAAAACCTAATTAGTTTTCCACCAACAATATAGATATTGATGAGTAATTAATTAAGATGTGTCTTGTTTCATTGTTTTTTCTTTATTTACTCAAACTTAATCCAAAGTTAACTGGATCCCAATGTTAATTAAATAACATCTAAAGAAAAAGATTGGAAGGTAACATTGTCTGCCAATAAATTCAAATAATTTATAATGGATGTCACATGGGGGCTGCATATATTATTAAGAATTAATTAAAGAGATATTTAACGATTTTCCAAGAGAAGATTATTATGCATTTGCCAAACCAATTAATTAAGTTTTTTTTACTGGATTTGACAGTCGTTAATTAATCACATAGAATTAGGCCTTAAAAACAATTTAATTATGTGTTTTATACAGACATATGTCACCTAGTCAAACTACACAACACAAATGGAGGGGAGGGGGAGCTATAAGTGTGATTAATTAATATTAACTTAATTAATTAAACTTATTCTAAGTGTACTTTGTTTAGAAAATTGTGTTTGATAATTGTCTCTTTGCCTTAGCCATCTAACATGATCTTGACTCTCAATAAATATTGGTCTGCGGGCATGTGTGCCTAAAAAATCATTTTATTTTATCGATATTCACTTTAGGTTTCATTAATTCAGATTCTATAGATATCGTAAATCTTATTTAAGGAGACACACTTCTTGTCATGATTTTATTTTTATTTTTAAAACTCAAATATATGATGTGATCTTCGATTAATGCATAGAATTATCTTCGATAATACCTCACAATCTTCGATGATGCTGATTATTAAAGTATATAGATGTGTGTACACATTAGTAATTCGTAAGATACGTGGTTTAAAGTTAAATGAATATTTTTTGCTCAAATCACATCCCCTCGATTCTGAATAATTATTTTTCTAAAGAGATGATGTTTGAACTAGCTTATACACGTGATAATAATATATTTAATTGAATTCGTAGAACTCGCCCTAAATCTCGATTGCTTCTCAAATAAAATTGTACTTATCATTATCAACAATACGAAAAGCTAATAGACTTTTCAGAAAGTGAGAAAAAGCATTTTACAACTTTTTATAATACAAAATAATCCATTAAAAAGTAAATGGTTGTTTTTTCGTCAACTTCCAGCTCAAAGGCGGAAAGTTGTCTGGAAAAATCTGAAATATATATATCACTTCCATTTTAATTTATTTATTTTTATTTTTATTTGACATTAGTTTAACAAAATGAAAAAAAAAAAACTAACTATACGATTTTATTATCTTAAGTATATTAAAATAATCTTTAATTTTGCAATTTTAAACGTGTAATGTGAAAAGTTGAAATTGAAATCCTACCAAAATAAATTAAAACATTCTTGTCATTTAATTTTTTTGAAAAAAATGTGGATACTTTATTGTGGTGCTGTAGTTTAAAACCCTTTTGATATATTCGTAAGCCTAAAGTTAGTACTATTAAATTTAATAATAATTGAAGATTTTATGTTATAATCAAATATAAAGTGAATCATATATATACTAATATATATTGTTGCAACTTGGTAAAACATAACCAGTTTATAAATGCATCCCGCCGATTTTTTTTATTTTTATTTTTAAAAATGGTTGAGTAATGATCATGCAAGAAATGAAATTCTTATTTTGAGGACGCAACATGTGCTGTGTTCATTAGATACGTGTTCGACCCCTATTACAAAAAAAGAAAGATATTTTAATAGAGAAAGGTAAAAAAAGATGATCTTTATTTTCTGAATCACGAATCATGAGGCATGGATCCTTGGAGATATATCGATTAACAGTTAAAAGTATATTTGATCCCAATTTAAAAAAATAAAAAAATATTTGATCCCAATTATTAACGAAAAGTAAATTTATTTTGTTTCGCATAATTCAATAACAAATTTAAAAGTTGATTGAGAATTGAGAGGTCTACTTTAGTACTGAGCCCAAGTTTCAGAACTATGGATCTTATTGGGCTTTATATAGTCCAGTTAGTAAATGGGCTGCTTTGTTACTCAGGATTCAATTCATCCTAATTTTCACGTCGACAGATTTTATTTGAGGAACTTTCACAAATAACCACTCTAATAAACTTAATTATGCTCCATAGCTATAGTTTGCATATTTACGGGTTGTAGCTATAGTTTAAGCTACCTCATTTGTATAATTCGCGGATTTGTATAATTCGCGGGTATATTTGTATAATTCAGTTATTTTTGTATAAACTCAAAATAACTAATTTATACAATTACAAACATCAAAAGTGCAAATAGTTATACAAATTATGAATTATACAAAAGTTATACAAATTATATTATACAAATTCTGAATTATACAAATGCGCGAATTATACAAAACTAAAAAGCTGAGCTGTGTAATTATAGAAAAAAGTAAGCCGCGAATTGTAATTAAGGTAAACTATAACTATATTAAGTAATTAACTAATATATGTTTGCTTATACGCGTAATTTTCCCATTTTATTTTAGGGAAAATTGTATGAAGTAGCAAACAATTAATTCAAAATGATGATAAACGTTGTAATTAAAGATGTACAAATAAAATATTCTTATGTGGATGAAACAGGTTTATGTTGTTTTCCCGTTGAAAATCTTAATGATGCATTAAACAAACTTACAAGTTTAAAATTGATTTTAGTGGGAAAATTGTATGAAATGATAAACTATTGATTCAAATTAAATGTTATAGCCATAGTTTATTTTAATTGTAATTCGCAACAAACATCCCCTTTTTTTGCCATCTGATTCGGTATACAATTAGCCATTTTACACATTTCGGTATAAAATGTATAAAATGCGTTTGTGTTTATATAAAGCGAGAGAAAAGTGTATATACAAATACAAATACATATATTTTCGTCCTATACATTTATAACTATACAATTACAAATCTTATTATACAAATTACAATGTATAAATGAATTTATACAAAACTGAACAATTTGTATAAAATTGGATGTTTGTAGCAAATTATACAAATCAAAAGCTCCATAGCAAACACAAAATTTGCTATGGAGCGCAATTATGCAAACTATAGTTATAACATACAAATATGATTTTTATGTTTGCTATATGTGAAAGTTGCTCTAAAAAATATGTCGTCGAATTTTGAGAAAAAACTCTTTTATGTCACTACTATTACAAGAAGGTCCCATTCGTGCCATTATTTTCTTAACGATCAGGTGAAGTAGTAGGTTGATTTTAATCCTTTTAATTGAAGAATAAGTTTGACTCTAAGGTTTGCCTAAACTAGAGATGTATTCGGATTAATTAGCTTTTAAGGCTAAATGTCCTTTTTAATGTTTTTCAAATTTATTAATTGACAAGTTTTCAGTCAAAATCCTAAAATAAAAAATGGCATGGATTACGGTGTGATAATTTTTTTCCAATTTTTTAACTTCCCATTCAAAATGTTATTGAAACTTAAAAGAGATTATAGGGAAATTATGCGTATAAGCAAATATATATACTAGTCAATTTTATTTTTTTACTCAAAGACATTGTTCCGAACATAGCTATAGTTTGAATTAATTACGGCTCACAACTTAATTTTAGCTATAATTACATTGCTCCTCTCCTCTCTTCCTCTCTCTCGCCTCTCTCCTCTTTTATACAAATACAAATTATCAAATACAAATTATACATAGAAATATACAATTATATGAAAGATATACCAATACAATTAGCTTCTTTCCATTTCTCTGCCCTCTCTCCCAATCTCGCTGTCAGATATTCAAATACATATGTATACCTGTTACATATATACAATTATCTGACATATATACATATATAGTTCGCCTCTTTCCACTCTCTGCCCTCTCTTGCTCGCCTCTCTCCTCCCTCTCCAATCTCGCTCGTCAGATATACAAAAACATATGTATACCAGTTACATATATACAATTATTATGAAAGATATATATATATATAATTCGACAGTTATACATATACAATTCGCCTCTCTCCACTCTCTGCCCTCTCTCCTCCTTCTAACATATAGCTACGAATCGTAATTAGTAAACGATAGCTCTAGAACATAATTAAGCTATTTTTGAGTGACTACATGCGAAAAATTCTCATCCCCCAAACTCATTGGTTTCAATGTTTCATGTAAATAAAGTCTGTAACATCTATGAGAATATCATCTTTTATATGATGAAGTGATAGTCCATTCAATTTGCGTAGAGCTATCCTGGAACACCGAGTTCGACACTCTATGAATGACAACTTGATTATCATTCACAAGTTCCATCTGGCTGATTTTCAGTTCCCTTAGCAACTTTTTAATCCAAACTAGCTCATATGTTACCTTAGCCATTGCTTGATATTAGGTTAAAAGAAATAATCAAGAAATATCTAAGAACCCTTTTAAAACATTCAACTAGTATAGTACAAGTGTACGACTAAGTATGAAGTTAAGAAAATACTATGTAAAAAAGGAAGTTTGTTGCCCTTACAATTATGGCCCTTACATGGCTATTAAAAATACAGAAATTAGCTAAGAATGTAATCGCTAATTCATCACTATTTTATTCCTAGCTAAAAATCTATTGTTAAATAAAATATTGTTTACTTACAAAATTTATTTATCGGTAAATCCTGTTTTTTTTAATAGTCAATTTGGTCATTATTAATTTACTTAGTTCTTAAAATCAATAGTTATTTTTTCTTCTGTAATTACTCATTGTTACATTATAAATGCCTTCAAAACATTTTACACTTTTGTTTCCCATCTTTTCATTTTCAACATTATGATGTTATTAGATAAGTGGATTTTTTGAAATTCGAAAGAAACTTTGGATGATGGCTCATGTCCCTCAACTCGACCTTGTTTAGTAACTAGTGTCAAGTAACTCGACCTTGGTTAGTAACTAGTGTCAAGTAAAGCAATGATGGTTTATCGATAATCTTAGGAAAATAAAATTTGATATTGTCTATATCGAAAAGTAACACTAGATTGAGTGACTCAATCTTGACAATAAGATGCCCTTTGATATTTTGATAAAAACAATATTTATGGTCAAATATATGTACATTAATTCATGATTTATTTTAGGTAATCTAAAATAGAAAGTATGTTAGTTATTTCTAATTTGTTTTGGTGGTACTTAAATAAAAAGGATAATAAACTATAAAATATTATTTTATCTATTATATATCGTGAGAATTTTAAAAAAGTGATCAATTTCCGTCATTTGATAATGCATGCACATAATTTCGTGATGCAACAATCCATTTCAACCACCTGATAATGCGCATAATTTCCCCATGTAAGGTGTGTGAGAGTTTTAATAAATTTGAACGATATATATTTCCAACCTTGCTCTTGATCTTTGTAGGAAATGGAGTATTATGTCGGACAAATATTTAATTGCTACATTAATTTTAGTCAATTTTATTATATTTCTATTAAACTTATCCTTGGAAAACCATAAGTATATTTTTTGTTCATTTTAATAGTTCGAGGATGTAATTTATGTTAGTGGATCTATTTAAAGAATGTGTTTAGGCAAAAACTAAGAAAAACTTTAATATCATGTGTTCTTGATTTGTTTTTGGTGGCCTTCTTGATAAACTTTAAAAAAAAATGTTATATGAAAAAGGTCTTCAAAATATTCTAAAAACAGTATTTAGATGAATATTCTTTGTTATATAAAAGGTTTTGAAATTGTGTTTGGATTGAATATTTACTTTACTAGCAGTATATAGTTTTTTAATTTTAATTTTAACTAAATAATAAAAAGTGAAAATATGTAGAGAATCAAAGGTTTGGTGAGTGACTGAGTTCAAGTTTAGAACAAAATCGGCCTTTTAAGTTTAGATCGCTTCTCTCTTAATAAGTTTTTCTCGCGAAAATCTAAAATTTTAGAGATAAAAATTGAATATAAAACATTAATTTTAAAAAATAATTAAATACATTTTACTATAGAGAAACGACCTTTTTTTTTTATGACAAATGGAAATCTACAACCTCTATCCTTTGGATGCGCATAGGGTAAAATCTCCCTTATGTAATAGCTCGCAAATCACTTAGGAGAGGTAACACACACCATACAAACATGGTGCGACGAGCTCGACTCAGAAAACAAATCCTTTGCTTTCGTTTACAAGACGTTTTGAACTTGAGACCTCCAACATGAAAGTCCCAAGCCGTCACCTTGAAGGGTCTAGAGAAACGACCTTTTTTAATAATATTATGTTTGAAACGAACTTATAAAGTAATATAAATAGTAAATATTCATATAATCGTTCTGATTTTACTTTATTACAATTTACAAAAAACCTTATTTTATCAATTATTTCATTATTCTCAATTTGTACAATCTTTCCCAATAAATAAAATATGTGAACTTAGTCAAAGCCTTATCCACATTAAATATTTAAATATTATTCCAATTTAAAAAATATAATTTAGTTATATGGTCCACACGGATTAAGCATGTTCTTTTTTATTACCACCTAAAATAACCACCACCACAAATTTTCTATTTAATAATTTAATAAAAAAAATGACTTGGCAAGATCTTCTTGTCCAAATCTCTTGTTTGAGGCTGCTGATGCCAAGTGGCTAACACGTGTCAATAAATTAGCTCGTCCACGTATACAATTTTTAATGAAACAAACAGAGAATTTTTCCAGTTTTTTCTCGAGAGAAAGAAGGAGATTGGCTGAGGCAATTATTTTTTAAAATGACAGCAGGTGATATAATTACAAATGACAGGTGGTGGATTTTTTTTAATTTCCCATTCGATATCCAATACTGAATATGTCATGGCCGCTTAGCTCACCCGGAGAGGCCTAATCTAAAAAAAAGTTCTAATTTAATTCGGATAGACTTTTATTCAAGAATGAATTTTCTTGGAATAGCTCGAAAGGTAATTAAAAAAGAGATTTTTCTCATTCAGTGCTTAAAACACATTATGTTTCACTTTTACAAATAAAAGTTCTCAATGGAATCAATGAACAACACAAAATATTAGATGTGTAGGACAGAAAACTCGTAGTATCTATTAACACGACTATGCAGTGGAAGAGGAAGAGAAAGAAAAAGAAGTAGATTAAACTCTTGGATGAGACGAAATAACTATCGACTGTTTCAAATACATGTTGCTTCGATGGTGAGCCTACTTTGGTTAGGGATCTAAACCTCTAAGTTCTTACCAACCTCTGGTTTATAATCTATATTTATTTAGTAAGAATTTGATTGAATATCTCATCTTTAATATTTATATGAGACTCGACTAAATCTATAAATTTCTAACCAAATTTAAATTAAGTCTTATAATTAAGAATAAAAAAATATTTATCGCGAGCAAAATCACTAAAAGCGTGTGTTCAACAGGACAAAATTTACATGTCAAGGCGGTTGCCGACATCACACGGCATTCGTGGTACCTAGTCAACATCCTCAAACTCAATGTGGACAAATGTTACTAATAAAATGTAGGTACCAACTTGAATTTTTTTAAGAAAATGACAACTAAGTATTATAATAAATTAATAAGAGTACTTTGGAAATAATTGATGTACAATGTAGTACAATATTTATTTTTTAGGATCGTTTGATAGAGTGCATAAGAATAATCTAAAAATATAGTGTATTAATAATACTTGTATTAGTTATGCTTGCATTAGTTATGAAGTACCCTTCATAAATATAATGGAAAAGATGTAAAAAAAGTTTTTGAGGGCAATTGTGTCTTTAATAATGTTAATGCATGCATTATAATCCATTGTATTACTAATGCATACAAATAGATGATATTAGTAATACACAATAGAGTGTATTACTAGTACAAACATTAGTTATGCATAGATTAAAAAAATATACCAAATAAGGTATTAATAATACATCAAACTAATACAAGTATTATTTTTTCCAATACACTCTACCAACGACCTCTTAATATTTTTCATTTGATGTCCTGTATTTATGTTAAAAATTGATTAAATATAAGTATACGCAACAAAGTTTTATACTTTTGAGGGTAAAACATTGTTTAACATTCACGGAATTCAAGGTGAAAAAAAGAAGGAAATCAAAATTAGGGAAATAGGATTATAAGACGAGACAATAAAAAATCAAATAATCGACCAACTAAATTATTACAATTTTTTCTCATATTGACCCTTCGTTTGAGATCATATATGTATTCGGATTTAGTGAAATAATAACGTGTCATAAAATGGAAGTGACTAGAGATTTGAGTGATATCATCTTAAGATTAGATTATTTTTTTATTGTTATTTTAATTATTTTTTAACTTTTTGAATTGTGAAATAAATATAATCGTTTTGAAAAGATATTTGAGTGATATCATCAAAAGATTATAATATTATTTTTTAACTTTTAAATTGCAAAATAAATATAATTATATTTTGTTCATGTGCGTGTTAAATATAAAGTCTCTATCAATAATAGTTGAGGTTCATTTCATAGATATCCAAATCCAATGTACTGTTTTTTTAAAGTTTGCTCAATAGTAGTTCATATACTTATTTTTGAATTGATTAATTTGAATTTATATTATAAAATTATTTTGATTTTAGGTAAATTATTCCTTATAAAAGTGATTTTATTTCATGAATCTAAACTCAAAACTTTTAAAAACTGAAAAATAAAAAAGATATTTATTATCTGATAGTGAGTTGTGACCTTATTATAAAATAAAACGAACGAAAATACTCATGCAAGAATATTTAAAAATGTTTTGCACCAAATGTTTGATACATAATTATTTTGAAGTTCAACTAATTATACGTACCTACAAGTTTTAATTTGATTCTACCCTACCAAATGTCGCTTTTAGTATCTATTTTGAGGTTTAATTAATTTAAATCACGCTTAAAATTTTATGAAACAATTTTTTCCCTATCAAAACAAGACTGCATTCCAAAAGATTGAAATTGAAATGTATTTGATTAATAATAAAATAATATTTATTATTCTATCACAATTTTCTGTCAAATAAAAAAAATCTCAATAAGATAATGTTTTTTTATCTTTCCACTTAATCTTTGATATCTACAGTAAAATTGATATTCAAATTATATATTGCAAGGCTCTTTCTAAGAGCAATGCTCCTGACCATTTCTTTTTATATTCAAAATTTAAATTCGAACATCTGATTAAGATAAAAGAAATTACATAGTTAAAGCTTAATGGTGTACTATATATTTGGATAGGACATTATCTATGTGGGCTCCAATAGGAAAAAGACTTCCTAAAGTTTTCCTATATTAATTATTGTATATATGTAATGTTGCATGTAAAATGGATAAGAGTTTGGTGGAAAAAGTTTCACTTTTTTTTTTATTTTCCTTCTGCCGACTTTGGTATTATTAATTTTGAAGAATCCTATAAAAAGTTTTATCCCTTTGCTTTTTTGAAAAGCCAACCCAATTGGTAATAAATAATTATTAATGAAATATGTTTTGGAAAAAGTAAAATTATTCACATTTTTATTATGTATATATCTTATATTATTAGTTGTTAATATTATTAAAATTATTCATCTAAAAAGTACTTATTAATTTATAAATTAAAATAAAATTAATTATCAACAATAAATAAAGGAAACAACTAAAATATGGAAATAGCAAAAATAAATAAAATGTTAATTATTGTAGATAAGTTAGAGGACACGTTGATTCAAACTTTCCTTTTTTGGAAAAGAATTAAACATCATAATTTTACAAACCACAAAAAAAAGGTGCTAGATTTGGGATAAAGGCAATATTTGATATATCTCATAAAATCTATTAAGATAGATCTTTTATACCATAATCTATGAGGATAGAGGAATAAAATAGATTTTCCATCAATTCACAACTTTCTTTTACGAATCTACATAATGTTTACTCTAATTTTATCACATAATTTAGCCTAGGTTTTGGAATATTATTTGGAGTTCCTTTTTTTTTCTCAATATTTTACTTTCTTCGTATAAGTTTGAGTTTTGAATTGGATCGAGTTTTTAATTGAATTTTTATTTATTAGATTTAAAAAAAAGAGTTCTTTTTTTGTTTGAAAGAATATATTATATATATAGTTAAATGTTTAACATTACATTTTCACAGTTAGTATTAATGATTACAAATAGGTTGTCAAATGAGCTAACTTGTTATATGTAGATCCAAACATTAGTTTACTAGACAACGATCTAACATTAGTTTACTAGACAACACTCCTTCCCGATCTGCCTTGAGAAACTCTTTAACAGCTTCACGAGAAGATATTAGGATATGTGCTGGGTGGTCGTTGTTAGCTTGTAACCTATTCTGGACAAAACGTCTTCTACCTTGTTTGCTTGACGAAAGTTATGATGGATCACTGGATTTCTCAAAAAGTTTAGTATTTTTTGACTTTATGATTTTGTAATTAGTATCTCAAAAATTTAGTGACATTTATGTTTTAAGAAAAGGATAGTTAAATAACTTTTTTTTTAAAAAATAAGTAATAATTATATGACTATATGTGAAATTTATCCCAATAATTTTTATTTTGACAACAAAATTTACCTTCTATGTATAACTAAATGCAATTTATTTTTTCCAAAGACCCCCTTCATGTTTTAAGTAGAAAATAATCCTAAAAATTCTCTTATACACACAATTAGAAATAGAGTTCTATCTATACCAAAATATGATGCACTATTATTAGATTTTCTTTCCAATAATTGTGATGTCCAAGTTAATTAAATACCTAGTATTTTTATTTTATTAAAATTTTAAATTAAGACATTTTATACTTCCTTCAATTTCTTTTTAAAACTTAGATATCTCATAATTCTCAGTTCACATTATTAATTTATTAATCAGTAGGTCACGATCTTAAAACTCACATTTTTGTCACATCAAACCCTTGACAGCGCAAGTATTCATTTCTTGTTCACTTTGTCCTATTGGAATTAATTAAGTACAGCTGGAATGATAAACCAATAGAAGTCAACCATCGCAACAACAATAATTGGTAATTAGTTATAGGTCAACATATATTATTGGCATCAATTAAATATCTAATTAGCTTCTATTTAATTAGTTTTAGAATGTCCAAGATTGTCTTTAATGTGTATTAATAGTTATTATCTTAGAAATTTAATTTTTGTCGAATAAAATTAAAACAGAAAAGGTTACTATTTATTACTCCTTCTGTCCTTAATTACTTGTCCACTTTTGAATTGACACACGTATTAAGAAATCAATTAATGACATAGTGAGTTATGAAGTGGATGAAAAGTTCTGCATTTTTCAAAGTAATTAGTCATTTAATTGAGGGTATAATAGGTAAAAAAAATTATCCTTTTTTAATTTGTCAAAATGGACAAGTAATTAGGAACAACTATAAAAGGAAAAGTGGACAAATAATTAGGGACATAGAGAGTAATTGAGTAATGATTTAAGGAAACCTTGGCAACTATAATTTATAGTCCGGTGATATCATATCAGTGTGATTGGTTGGGTTTAAAGATGTGAATAGAAAATGACGGGTTGTGACTCTAGAGAAGGGTTGTGACCTATATGAAAAATTGTATATTTTCTGAAGGATTGTGACCGTTTGAAAGGTTGCGTATTTTTCAAAGGGCTGTGACCCATCTGAAAGGTTGTCCTTTTCCAAAAAGTTGTGATATTTACCCTTTGTTGGCTATAAATAGAGAGACCTTCTCTCATTTTTTTGCGTTGAATTATTCCCTTCTTCTGTATTCATTTCTTATAAAATAAAATCGATTGTGTCTGTGTGTGTGATCTCGTTGCTGTCTTTTGAGTTCGTTGAAATTATTGAAGTCTGAGGTGCCGCTACTTCTTTAATGGTTAATCCGTTTTATCTTTGGAGGAATTAATCTACAACCTCAGATACTTGAGGGGATTGAATTTCTTAAGAACACACAGTGGGTTCTATGGACTCAAATAATTCTTTTCTATTTCTTTTCAACTTTTATTATTTCTGATTTGCTAATCTGAGAAGAGAAAGAGAATTATTTTATTATATGATAAAGAAAAATAAGTGTGTTTTCTACTCTTTTTTTTTTTTTTCATGTTTGGTAGATAAATAAATAATACTATTATCTTAAAAATAATTGTATATAATTTAAATAAATAATATAGGAGATGGACTTAGTGAGGTAGAAGTGTAGGATGATAGGGGTGAAGATTACGAGAGTAGAGATGGGAGAGGATGCAGATGAGCAGTGATGGAAAACAAATAAGACATAATCAAGATAGAATATCAGTTATCGAACTTGTTTAAAATATATTTAACTAATTAAACATGAATTGGAAAAACATTTTAAAATTATTTCAATAGATTAAATATTTTTGACCACCCAAAATATATTAAAAATAAACTTATAATTCAGTATTTTTTAGAATTTCCCGATTAGATTATTTGATGTCACATCTACTTACGGCCACCCCAAATATAGTAAAAAACGTGACAAAATTGTACACTCAAATCTCAAATAAATTTTAATTTGCCCCCTACCCCACCAAATAAAGTTAAAATTTATTTGGCCCCACCAATAACGAACCAACTCCTATTTGCCAACAAATTCCAAATCTTATTCCATCGATTTTAAATTATCTCTAGTGATTTTAAAAATAATTATATAAATTTATTTATTATTTTAAAAATTAAATTCGTATTATAATTTTTCTTATTTTACTCTTAATAATTATTATTATTGAAGATTATAATTATCTCAAATATAAATGATATCATGATTGTTCAAATATGGATGAAAGATGAAATGAGTCTCAATCTATTTTTATTTAATTATTATTAATTTGACATATTTCTTAAAGAAATTTTTATAAAATAACAATTTAACTATATCAATTTTTCTCAAATACTTTAAAATAACTTTAGTTAATCATAAAAGTAAAATCAAAACTAAGTACTATAATATTTTATGTCTAAATTTTTAAAATTGATCAAGTAAAAGTAAATATATAATGTCTAAAATATTCAAACTAAACAAGTAAAAGTAAATATCTATAATTAATACAGTTAAGAAATAATAGTCGATAAAGAAAATATTTCTCAAGAAGGAAGTAAGAGAGAATCAGGCCAAATAATTTGACAAGGAGAGAGTTGCTAGCTATATATATATTCAAACTAAACAAATGAAAGTAAATATCTACAATTAATACAGTGAAGAAATAATAGTCCATAGAGGAAGTATTTCTCAAGAAGGGTGTAAGAGAGAATTAGGCCAAATAATTTGACAAAGGAGAGAATTGCTAGCTTTATTCATGTTTACCGGTCCAATTTAAACTTTGTACCCTTCTAAGAAATAATGATTAATTAATAGTATTTTATCATAATATTTATATTAATTAATATATAATTTTAGATCTTAACGAACGTAAAAATGAATAATTTTTTTTCTTCATATGTTAAAAATGACAAAAAAGTGAAAAAAAATTACGAAACTATATAAAACATGGAAAAAAAAAATAGTAGTACAGAGAAGAGAGGAACTTCTTATTCCGAACTTTGGAGTATTCACTTAAATACAAATACGTTTGTAATAAAAATATTTTTTAATATAGTGAACAAGTAAATGTCGGAACAAATACAAAATGATTTTTTTTCTATATATATACTAGGGTGGATTGGGTCATTTTTACCAAATTAAAAAAACCTCCTTAAATTCCTCACCAAAACCCTTTCTTCTTTTCAAACTTATTTTTAAATTGAATTGAATTCCAAATAAGAAGGATGATGTATCCGGCGAACAATCGGTGGCTGATCGGCGAATCACCGGCGATGATTCATCCGAATTCTACATGGACGAGATTTGAAGACAAGTTATTCGAACAAGCTCTTGTTATGTACTCTGAAAACGATATTGAACGGTGGCAGAAAATCGCTAATCATGTTCCGGGGAGGACGGCGGAAGATGTTATGGCTCACTATGATGCACTTGTTCATGATGTTTTTGAGATTGATTCAGGGAGAGTAGAGCCGCCGAGTTATCCTGATGATTTGTTTGATTGGGAATCGGATTGTAAAACTAGCCAGATCTCGTTTGGGACGAACAAGAAACATGAAGTTGAGAGGAAAAAGGGGACTCCATGGACTGAAGAAGAACACAGGTTTGTTTTTTGAAGTTTTGTTTATAGGTTTTGATGTGAATTTTGTTGAGATTTTGGAGAAGGGGTTTTGGGGATTTGAAATTTTGGGAATTATTTCTTTGGCTGTGCAAATTGTGAGTAGTTGACAGAAGTTTTTGTTTGGATTATTTTGACTTTGCACGGAATTTAAGAAAAAGATACACTTTTGAATCTTTGTGGTGATGAATTAAAATATGTCAAATTTTCGAAAATGTTCTTTAATCTTATGGTCTTAAAACATGCCATGTGAAAAAGTAGGATTAAACAGTTGCTCAAAAATGTAATCTTTTTGAGTTGTGTAATTCACTTTGCAAATTGTTCAAATGGTAGAATGGATAGTGAGTACTGTATAAGTAGTAGTAGTTGTTAGTGTGTAATCTATCTTTGTTGAACTGATCCAAATAGAATGAAATGGATTGTGAGTATTTCGATCCAACTTACTTGAAATTAAGGTGGAGTTAATGGTTGTTGTGTGATTCATTTTGTGTAAACAATTTAGGACAACAATAACATATCTAGTGAAATTCCACAAGTGGGGTCTGGAGAGGATAGAGTGTATGCAACCGACCTTATCCATACCTTGTATTGATAAAAGACATTTCCATTTAAGTGCCATAGAAAAATATAGGTGAGTTTGGTCCAGGCGTGGACATTTTCTTATACAGATGGAGACATTTAGCATCCTTATGAATAAGTTAAGTGAGTGTTTATGATAAGCATTGACAAGTTCTTATTGTTTATTACTAACTTCTTTGAATGAAGTTAAAAGGTTTTTGACTACCCGTGGTACGGGTAATATAATTGTAGAAAATGAAGTTCTATGAAAAACTTTGTTGAATTCTTCTTCATCGTGTTAGGTGTATTTGTCACACATCACAGATATAGTACTAGTAGATCTGATTATATTATTCGAGATATATGTTGACTTTACGAGATAGTTGGAATTGTTATTTGTTTGGATTTGAGGCTTACTTAGAAAACCATGTCTTTTTGTAATAGGTTATTCCTTATTGGGCTGGACAAATACGGGAAGGGTGACTGGAGAAGCATTTCAAGAAATGTAGTGGTGACGAGGACACCGACACAGGTGGCCAGTCATGCTCAAAAATACTACCTTAGACAGCAGTCGATGAAGAAAGAACGGAAAAGGTCGAGCATACATGACATTACTACTGCAGTGGATACGAAGATGGTGCCACCTCAGAACAGTCTTCAGAATCAAGGAGGGTATCAGAATTTCAACTTTCCCATGTAGAGAGACATGAAAACTAGGAATATCTGTAAATATTATGGTCATATGGAACCGATGTGTTCCAACTTGTGTAGTTTATTGTTTCTAGCTTACAGTTGATTTGGAGGATTACCTAGTGAATAGAAGCTTAGTCGATAGTTTCAGTTACTGCTACGAGCTGAACCGTTGTACTTATGGATGGCATAAGTTGAACAACACGTGGAGGTTTACATGTAAATAAACAGAGTTTAAGGGAAATCATTGGTGTTTTGGTTCCAGAACTAGTTTATGTTAAGTTTGTGCCTTATTTCTGGAAGTTAAGTATTCTGCTGGATTTGTTGCATGGTGCCTTGTTCATCCCCGTTTTGCTACGAATGGGATCTAATCTTGATTTGATGCTTCTAATTTTGTTTTCTTAAAGAACCAGCTGGTTGTTCCATTTAGTTCTTTTTTTCTTCTAATCTTTGTTTTCTACATTTGAGTTTACTCTTTTTTTCGCTTGTGTTTGGTGTGGCCTTGTTGTTCCGGAGGAAGCTACTAGCCAAGCGTTGGGCCGGATGATCAAAAGGCTGCTATAATTGCCCCCAGACAGAAGAGTAAGTTACCTTGCACCATTTTACTGACATTATCAATAGATAGTCCTGTATTTGCTTTGTAGATTCATGTAAATTAGTAATCATTTCGAAGTATCATACCTGTTCTATGTTTGACGTTTTGAACATATAGAACACATTCTCGTTTGATCATCAGTATACTGAACCGGTGTCTTTGTAGTGGTTGGTGATTGGTCTTTCATTTCATCAAGTTGATAATAGTGCATTCGTAGGCTAATGATTTGGATGCAAAGATGATCTGAAATTCATGTGTTTCTCCTAATGGAATCCTGCATCGTTCTAGAGATCCTTAGATTGATGTCTATAACCAAAACAATGAGATTGAAACTTCTTATGTTTTCACTGTTTAAGGCAGCAGAGGAAAGAACTACTGATAGTTAACCTGTCTGATTTGAGGAACAAAAGACACCATTGGGTTATTTAGAGAAAAAAGGAACAACAAATGCTTTGAAATCAAGAAGCTGCATCATAACCACATACCCATATTGTGTACGCAGATCTTATCCTACCTTTGTTGGATAGAGAGGTTGTTTTCGAGGATCCTCAGATCAAGAAAACGGTTTTCAGAGCACTGACAGCAAAAAATTAAAAGCTGCAACATATATTCTAAAATATTAATGTCTCTACTTTTTGACATTTAGACTAGATTGAAAGATACATATTTTTTTGTTACTCACTGCTCTCTCAGTAGGTCAATAAATTTCATTACTTAACAATTCAGTTGATGGACCTATAGGAAACATACCCCAGAAATATGGGTGTAAGGTCTACGTACATCCTATCCTCACCTAAGACGCCACTTGTGGGATTTTATTCGGTACTTGCTACAAAACAATTAAGTTGATGGTCTATAGGAAACAATCTATCTACCCCACAAAGGTAGGTATGAGGTCTACGTACATCCTACTCTCTTCAAAACCCTACACGTGGGATTATATTGGGTATGTTGTTGTTGAACAATTCAGTTTAAGACCATTTCCTTGTTTTCTATGTTGCCCATCGTTGGTCAAACGGGGAAGTAAGATCTCTTGGCCACTTACAAAATGAATAAAGAGAAGTAGTCTTTTCAGATCCCTTTATTACGATATGCATTATCAGAAACACATCTTTGTAGCCAAACTAAACTATGACCTTACTAAACTTCTCAACCGCATCCATATAGGGCTTTCTTCTATCTGCACCATTTTAGCGATAGTATTTTTTTTCGATTTCCCACCTGGTGTTTGATTTTCGCATTGGAGTTTCGATTAATCTGAATTCGTGCGCCATGTTTTAGTGATAATAGATGGTCAGCAATTGCTGCTGCTGCTAGTGAAAGTTAGACTGCTATGCTTTCTTTTTGTTAAAATTACTTTGTCAAACGTGAAACACTGCTAAAAAATGGATAAACTTTGACTGGCACAATGGATTCAATGCTAGCAATTCTGATGATACTATTTGCATGCTAATATTGTTTTTTTTTTAAAGCTAGTGGTTATCTATTAATGACGGAACCGCGAAAGTATGATCTAGTGGTAAGTGTGCAACACGTGATATGTGAGTAGGTGCACGTCATGGGTTTAAGTGCTGCCACATACAAAAGCTTGATATTTAAGTGGAAAAAGGTAGAAAGACCGATTCATCAGTCGAATTTATAACCGTGTTTTACTGGCCTTAGGGACTTTTTGGTTATTTAGAAAAATGAAACAAAAAGGAAAATTAGGATCTTTCCCATATTTGGCCCCTATTTGTTTTGACATAATACATAAATGTACCCCTTAATGTCTCAACTGATATATATGTCCTCCAACTTTGGATCTACATACAATAGACATTTAAATAGGTATAAAGTTGATCAGGTAGACACACACGTCCTATGTGAAAGGGCAAATTTATGTGTTATGCCTTTTGTTTTGATTCCTTTAGGTGTTGATTATATTAATTGAATGATTCAATAGAGACCCTTTCAGCCTGGGAAGGGGTAAGGAAGTAGAAATTATTTTGTTTTTTTCTCCATTTTTCTAGTACAGAGTTCTACTGTTAAGTCACCAAACTCTTAAGCATTGAATTCTCAAAGAACAAAGATATCTTTAAAACATGGGACAGATATATAGCCCTTTGGCTTCTTGTTCATTTGACTTCATAATTTTAGATATAGAGTATCGATACATATATGTAAAAACCTATTAAAACATCGAGTGATATTAGATCTGACTTTATAGTTCTAACTTTTAACAGTACAATGAATACAATGCATCTTAAAAAATTGAACCTATTAGATTTAAATCCTGATTCCGCCTCTAGCAATAGCTGCTGCTGCTAGTGAAAGTCAGTCTGCTATGTTTTCTTGCTGTTAAAATTACTTTGTCAAACCTGAAACACAGCTAATAAATGGGTTGACTTTGACTGGCACAATGGATCTGTTAGACACACATATATGTAAAATAGTTTTGACTTTAGTGTATGTATCTGTCAGTTTATTGCTTGAGATGGAGTATGTATTCAATAACTTATCTTGGTATGGACAACTGAATTCAAAGCTAGCAATGCTAATGTTACTGTTTACATGCTAATATTGACTTCTTTTATTTAAAAACTAGCGGTAAGAGTGCAACACGTGATGTGTGGGTAGACGCATGTTACTGGTTAACGCTTGCCACAAATAAAAACCTGGTGTTTAAGTGAAGCGTAGAAAGACCAACCCGTCAATCTTAGGTTAACAGTGTTCTACTGGCCCTGGGGATTTCTCAATTATCAAAAATATTGAAACGGAAAGGACATTCATGACAACAAAAGAGACATTTAGTGGCAATAAAGTTTATTGCCGCTAGCGACAACTGAGTTAATGTTGGCATTCAGAGTCGCTAAAGACTTTAACGACCTTTATGTGAAGTGTTGGTTATAAATATCATGTTTATTATTGCCGCTAAATATAATATAACGACAATTATATTATAGCTGCACAATCCTTTATTTGGTATAGTGATTGGTAGCTGCACAATAAGAATGAAGAAATTGTTTGCTTTTCTTCTCTATTTTTCTAGTACAAAGTTCTACAACAACGCATCCAATGTAATCCTATAAGCGGGGTTTGTGAAGGATAGAGTGTTCGCATATCTTATTCCTACCTCATGAAGTTAGAGAGACTATTTTCGAAAAACAGTTATACCGTTAAGTCGAATTCATCAAGAGCTTTAAATGCCTTTATGATAGCCACAAGCTTCTCTTGATCCCCCTTCCCCCTCTTATCTCTTTGCTATGGAAGTCAACATATGACCTTGTCAACAACTTGCTAATAAATATATGTAGACCGTAAACTATATCACATTAGTTTCACATGTGGAGTCTGGAGAGTGTAGAGCGTACTCAGATCTTACTTTTACCTCGTGGAGGTAGAAAAGTTGTTTCTGAAAGACTCTTAGTTTTTAAGCAGGTTTTGTTGTTGTAAAACCATAACAAACTACCAAAGAATTCTCCCAAAAACAAAAGTTTAACACTTACAAAAACAGAACAAAAAAATAAAACCAACTAATTTTCTTGATCTAACATGTTCAATACTTGACTATATTAAAACAACAAATACTCGTAAAAAATGATAGTAGTACGATATGTGGGGACAAATGTAGCCTTTTTGACTACCGAATAATCTGAATCCATAACTTTCGACATGGAGTATAGAAATGTATCAAGAAATACTAGATTTGAACCCATAAGTTTACATTACAATAAATACAACACTAAGAATCTTAAAAATTAATCGTATCAAATTTAAATCCTGAATCCGCCTCTGACAACTGGAGAGTGATATCAGGGTGTTGTGGTTGCTTCTTTGATCTTTTTAATCGTTTTAACATCTGTCTTAAATGACTTAGCAAGTACCAATTCACTAATTCCACTATTAAAAATTGATGATGGTAATGTAACTGTGCCAGGACTAGCACTACCAAGAGCAGCTACACCAACTGCTTTTCTCTTGTGATCAAAATTATACTGATAATGTTGTAGTCCTTTAGGAAACAGAAAAATATCCCCTGCTTTTAGTCTCTGAGTATACAGAACACCCTTCGTATCGACAAAACCAACCTCTAAAACGCCTTCCAGGAGGAGAAAGAGTCCAGTAGCGCGAGAATGGTAGTGAGGCGGGTTCACAGAACCTGGAGGGAATTGAAGCACAGCTAGTGACACCTTGACCATTAAGAACTGGAAACTCTGCCTTTGTAGCCTTTGTTGTAGTACATTTATCTACTGATTTTTGAAATATACCGCGCATCGCGGTGTATGTGAAGTAATTGCCATCAACAGAGGTTTGATTTTCAGGGGACGTGAAATCTGAAAGGATGTCTGGATCACTTGCTATTGTTGTTCTTGATATGACAATTGTAAAAATTGAAATTAGAAGCAATAAGGAAGATTTAGTGGAAATCCAGGCCATGTTTGATTTTTTTGTTTTGATGAAAAAAATGTTTTCTAAGTTGATAATTTTTTTGATGATTAACATGTTCAATTTATAGTGTGTTGTAAGTAGCATACCAATTGTATTTTTGGACCTAAATTGAATAATTTAGTTGCTGACAAAGTCAAATGATTCATTCAATTGAGAATTTTTTAATATTGTAGGGTATATACTATCAACTGTATTTCAAAAAGTTTAAAGACTTATTCAATTTTGACTTAAATTGAATGTGTAAGTGTACCAGAAACAGGTACTTATTAAATTTGATAAAAAGTTGAGAGGCGCCGCGCTAATAATTGTGGTGGGATGGATGGAATCGTTATACTTTTAAACGAGAAAGCTTGAGTTTGAGCTTTGAAATGAATTTTGAATATCAAATGATTTTATTTAAAAGAATTGTTAGGGACATGAAGTAGTAAAGGAAATACTCATGCATATTATTAGTAATATATCACCACTAGAAGCCATATAGTCTGTTTTTATTAATGGCATGGTAAAAAATTTAGTGGATATATTTTTCCAAAAATACATCAAAATTGTGACTATATAGCAACAATTACAACAATAGTGAAATCTTACGAGTGCTGTCTAGGAATGGTAAACTGTAAGTAAACTTTACCCCTACTTGATGGAGGAAGAGAGGCTATTCCCGAAGGACATTGGCTCAAGTGCAACAAAATTGTGATTATACATGTTTGATCGATAAATATTATTACTCACTATTATGTATAAACAACACGGATGAATTTAGGGTATCTGGTCGAGTAACTTTTATGTAGCCCCTGTATTTGTATTGGGAAATTCATTAAATATATAAATTTATCTATTGGAAACTCAATAACAAAGTAAACTCTTGATCCAGCGGCATCCATGAAATCTACCTAAGGTTTGTTGCTCTCGTCATTGGTTGGATTCCCCCTGTGCACTTATTATATATATGAGTATATTTTTTATATGAAATTGTTGAAAAATCATAAACTTTAATTAAATTCTGAATCCACCTAAAGGAAAGGAAATAAGAAAGAAAAGATGGTTAAAAATACCACAAAATATTTCTTTTGACCGTCTTGGAACAAAAAAAAATGGATTTTGCTTCAAATCAATAAGTAATTTTATGTAGCAGGTATAAACATAGCTTTCTTTGATACTTTCTACTTTACCTAACTTTAGTTTTTAATTTCTTGGTTATTTCAAGAATTATTCAAGCAGTTGCCATGGTGAAAAAGAAAGACTCCTTCTATTGTTTTGACAAAATATTTAGTCGCACTTGATATTTACGTCGAATATATAATGTATATTACGTTTATGGATATCTTTACTTTAGTTTGTTACTTGGTTTGATATATGAAACATTGTGTGCAAGAAAATTTAATATATGAGTATAGTATGATATTCAATATTTTAATATCTCATTTTTTTAATAAATACTAAATATTGTACTGAATACTAAATGCTTTTGATGTGGAGTCGATGTTCCTCCTTGGTTGTGTGCATTTTTATGAAGTTGCATGTATGATTGGTTGCTGGTTTAGAGTCCTTTTCTCTTATGATGTCTTGAATCTCATTCGAGGACGAATGATCCCAAGGGAGAGATAATGTAACACCTTGGACTTGAGAAGGGACATGATAACAGTTTTTAGGAGCTTCTGATGCCATCCGATGTAGGCCAACCACGACATGTGGACTGAGCCACGGACCGTGGGTCTGGTCCGTGGATTGGCCACACAGCAAGGTCCAGAGGACCCCAAACCATGGCCGGACTAACGGACCGTCATTGGGTCTACGGTCCGTGGTTGAAGATCCATGGTCCATGACCCCAAAATCTAGTTTCTGAAACAATTGACGGACGAACAGGACGGACCGTTGGTCAAACCATGGTCCGTCGTCCTGAGGTGTCGTTAGGGGCAGCAGTTATTTTCTTACGAACAGTTGAATCTTTTCCTAATTATTTTATTCTAGAACTACGTGCACAATGATCATCAAAATACTAATATCAAATTTTTTGATTTCAATATGATAATTCAGTATTTATCAAAAGGGGGAACCCATCGGTGACCCCTTTAAGTTGGCACCAATTTTCACTTAGACACCTCAACTCAGCTTTGTTCATTTTAGACACCTTAAGTCATATCCCGCTATGTCATTTTGACACTTTTTGCTGACATGTCATAGAGAGTGTAATACACTCATTACCAACGCGTGAAAGGCTTATTTAATCGTTTTTTTTTTTTTTCATCTTATTCCTCATTTTTCAGCCATCATCTCCCAAAACTTAAACTCCTCTTA
>JAJOOO010080600.1:0-29433 GCA_029582685.1 Solanum piurae
TAAAAAAAATGTAAATATACATAAATGTGAAAAATGATATATAAAAAGGATTTAAAGGACATATTTGTCATTTACCTATTTTATCTCGGGATAAGTTATCCCGGGATTACTATACCACCTATGGGGAGGGATAACTTATCCCGGTACTAATTATTAATCCCGAGATAAGTTATCCCGGACTTGCCAACCAAACAACATAAAAAAAATTTTATCCCATCACTATTTCCTTATCCCATCACTATTATTTCTAATCCCTCACACCAAACGAGCCCTAAGGGATCGTGAACACAGAGTGTATTAGAAAAAATAATGCATGCATTAACTTTTTATCTTAGTAGTACCGTGTTTGATCCACTTTTTTAGTCTATGTATCATTAGTTATACACTCTATTGTATATTGAGGTGTGTATACTAATACCATGGATTTCTATATATTAGTAATGCAAGGGTTTTAATGCACATGGTTAAAGACTTAATTTTCCCTCAAAACCTTTTTTATATCTTTTTCACCATATTTATAGAGGGTATTTTTGTAAATAAATATTTTTAAAAACAATTATGCAATGCATACTATTTTTAATACACGAAACAAAACAATGCACAAAGAAATAATCTTTGCATAATTAAAGCAAGCATAACTAATACAAGCATTACTAATACACTCTATTTAGCATTATTCTTATACACCCTACCAAACGACCCCTAAAGCTCTTCAACTTGATATTCTGGAGAATGCTGGCTTTTCCATCATGGCCTCTTTCATTTCTCTCTCCATAATGTCCCCCAAATACATGTTGGAATGCTCCTCCACCAGTCTTCTTGTGATCCTCTTCTCCCCAACCGTTCCCAAATTTTCAGCAAATCAAGGAGGTCCTGGGCATTACCCAATTTATACCTAGTATACATAAGAACATGTTTCACAGATTTACAGTTGTTCTGTCATGCAAGAATAAGTGACTATTTATCTCTGCCTCTTTCTCACACATAAAACACCTTGAGCAAATATATATACCTCTTCTCTGTAGTACTTCGTGGGTTAAACAGACTCTCCTGATCACCAACCAGATGAAGCATGAGACTTTGAGAGAAATTTTTAACCTTTCAAATCAGTTTCCAAGGCCAGATAGTTGTCATTGTGTGACTGTAATTCAGTCTCCTTTAGCATGATTTCACAGTAAAGGACCCCTTGCTGTGCCGCTTCAAAATTGGCAAACCAGGACCTGCATTTACTCCTGGGAAAGCATTTAGGACCTGCATCAATTCAGTCGCACTGGTTTTTCCCAGTCATTTAGGGCCCTCCTAAAAATCAAGTTCCACCAATGAGAACTCCATATTTGAGGCACTTTGTCCATCTGTTGCAAGCTCAAAATGTACAAATCTAGAAAGGTAGTCTTCAGTTTCTCTTCCCCAATCCCGAATTGGTTCCAGAGACTTATCTTTTTCCCGTTATCAATTGTGTACTTCAGGTTATTACTGAAAGAGAGCCACAAGCTTCTAATTATTTCCACATAGAACACCCAAATGTACCAGTCACCTCAGTAATCCAGCTATTCAGGAGCCCATATCTGGAGCCATATCTGTGAAATGAATCTCCTCCAAAGTGCCATATCTTCACAATAAAATCTCCACAATCAGTTCTCCAGTAAACTTTCATTGTGTGCACCTAGCTTTTTTTATGCCCAGACCACCCTGTTCTTTGCTAAGGATCACCATATCCCATTTGACCAGATTGTACCCCTTCTTCTAGTGGTTTCCCTGCCATAGGAATACTCTTCTTACCTTATTGATTTTTTCTCTATGTTGCCTGGTAGAGGCCAGAGGGAATAGACTCGTCGTATAGGTAGGTTGGCCATCCATGACTAATTTTATAAATGCTAATTTGCCGCCCAAAGACAAATATTGACCTTTCCATATTGCTAATTTCCTCTCACTTCTCTCCAAAATCTCATTCCACACTTCCAACTCCTTATTCTTTGCCCCAAGAGGCATACCTAGGTTTTAGTAGGTAGGGAGGCCACTTGACACCCTACGTTCTCCGCTAGGATCTGCATATTAAGCACTTGATTGACGGGGTGGAGACGACTTTTTTGCCAGTTAACATGGAGCCCTGAAATGCCTTCAAAAATGGTTAGGAAGTGTTATATTGCAGTAAGACACTTCCTATGACTTAGCTAGGCAATATAACAGTTGTGTTTGAAGTTGTGCATCTCTCTGACCTAGATAACTTCACACCTCTTTAAATTGATTCTCCCAAACTGCTTGGAACCACAGTAATCACTTGTCTCAGATATGTTAATTGAGATTCATTTGCATAAAGAAGACACTGAATTATCATTTGCAAATGGTAAGTGTGAGACTTGTCAATATCCTGCCCATTACTGGTTGTAAAACCCTTCAAATATCATCTTGCTCAATGCTTCCATCACCAAGATGTAGTATATGAGAAATCGTGTCACCGCATCAGTCCTTTGGAACTACCAAAGAAGACAAATGACTCTCATTTACTATATAGAGAATTTTGACATCGATGTTCTGTACCTGATTCACCTCCTCCACCTATCCCCAGCAGCTATCTTAATTGTTACAAAATGTAAACCTTCTCAGCTCACATGATATCATAAGCTCTTCCAATGTCTGGTCTCGTTTAGTACCTTCTTTTATCTATGATAAAGCACCTCAACAATTATATTGTGATTTTTCCCACTGGAATAATGGTCACTTCTTATTGTGAATAATGGGTCTTAATCATTGATATTTTCCCATCATTGAACGATAGAATCACCTCTACGAACTATCATACTGAAGTGACTATTGAGAAAATATAGAACAAGTAAGCTTCCATGTACTACCCAGAAGAACGCTTAGAATGTGAAATTCAAATCCCACTGCCTTAATAAGTCCTCATCACACAATCTTATATTTTTACTGTTTTTATAACCGTCACCTCAACTAACTCCACGAGATACCATTACATGCCATCTCCCATCAGCACATCAACAAGTACTTGGTAACTTTGTCCACCAAGGCTAAAACATATGTAAAGAAATCACCTACTGTCCAAAAATTTGAACCTAAGACCACACTCTTTGGCTCACACGATCTAATATTTAAGATACTATCAACAATAAGAACAATTGAGACAATTGCCAAAATTGTTATGCTAAATTCCCAATCCAAAATAATAAGCACACGTTTAGCAATGATATTCCGGAAAATTCGAGAATTCAACTTGAAGTTAAATTTCAGAATTTTCAGGAATTTGAGAAAAGCCAATAGACTGTTTTTACTTTTTTTTCACTTCAAATTACTCCCAAACAACCAAAAACGGTTCCAATTTGTATTCATTGCCAAACGCTCTGCACACGAACAACACAATCTATGGAAGGAAATTTTTTTTAAAAAAAAACAGAAATGCTAGCAATTTTTAAGCTCGTAGCATAAAAGAGATCAAAACTACGTCGAAATCACATTAGTTCGAGTGTATAAATAGAGGAAAAACAAAGAGAACCTTGGAAGTGCCACGGTAATGAATCCAAGAGCCCCAAGCAGATGAATAAGGTTCACCGATATTGTATGGCAGATCTTTGAGGCCTGTTCCAGATCCGCTGACGACGCCTTTTAAGAAATTCAGCATCGTGAGAATCTCACCGATCTCCGATCGCCGGCGAACAGACGGGACCGGAAAATAACGACGATTGATCCGCTACGGAAGTTCTGTAGTGTGATTGATTTAGATATTGTGTGCTTCGCGGTCTACGAAAGCAAAGTTAGCAGATTATTTAAATATATACAGTAATTTTTAGCTCTTATATAGGTAAAAGTTTAATAGCACTATAAACAAGGGGGAGATTTTTTTTTAAAATCGACATAATAATTTAGCGTAATTTATTAGTTTTGTATTCGTATTATTTATAGCTTTAAAAATATTAATCTATTTGACTAGATGTACCATATGATATAGCTAATGATTTCAAACTCTCGTAGGATTCTTAATAAAAACTCAAGCGAAGTGTTGAAAATACTATTAAACATGATGAGAATTTCTCCATATCCAAGGCTCGAACCCGAGACCTCTGGTTAAGAGTGAAACACTCCCACTAGTGCACCACAACCCATGTTAGTAGATTATCTGTTACAATTACTGTGTTTTTCTAAAATTGCATATCTAATATAATGATTTAAGTTTCGATCCTATTTGTGGAATCGTAACACTAGTGCTAAAGCATGGGCATTTTGTACTTATTGAGCCAAGATAAATTGTAATTTTATAGTTGTATCTAAAAACATTTCTTGAGGATGGCTTAAAGTGCTTATGATACGATCAATATAAATATATAAATCTAGATTTATATTATCTTAAAACACATGAAATTTCCAACTTAAATTTTGATGTGTTTTTTTTCCGCGTTTTTTATGCGATTGAGCATAGATAAGAATCACAAATTTAAAGATTTTGTGCGAAAACTGATTGGACATCTATTTAAAAAAAGGAACAAATTTAACAATAAACTGACTTACCACATTTGAAAGAACATATTTTATAAAAATTGACATCATGCTAGGTATAAAAAATGCTACATAAATTGATCATGTAAATTTCTATTAGTCATTCTAATTATATAGAAAATGTGTTAAATAAATTTAATCACTTAAAAATAATAGTAAATAAATAAACAATACCCCATTTGATCCAAGTATAAAATTAATTTAAGAATGATGGATGAGTACTTCATATGGCTTAATTAGATTGTGTATGCAATTGCTATTGGAATGTAATTGACCGAGTTCTTTATGTTTATATGTAATGAATTTTTAACACTCAAAAAATCTTACAAAACTCAGCATATTCGTGCAACTTATGTGTCAAAAAAATAAATAGAGTTACAAAAGTGTAAAAATATATATGCTCATTAAATCAAATTATCTCATTAACTTATATATATGACTTAGATATACGAGTTATTCAACAGAATAATCGAGATGCAGATCAACCGGAACGATATAAAGGAACTAAAAAAGCTCTTATTGGTCGGAATCTAGTTATTCAATAGAATAACCAAGTTCTTTTATGTTTATATGTAAACTACAAAATTGAACTTTTAATACTCAAAATTTCCTACAAACCTCAACATACACGTGCAACAAATCTGTTAGAAAATTATTTAAAACTATAAAAGCGTAAAAATGTATATGTTTGTTAAATTAAATTATCTCATGAACTTATATACATGACCTAGATAGACAAGTTATTCAATAGAATAGTCGAGATGCAGATCAGTTGGGACGATACGAAGGAACTGAAAAAACTCTTATTGGTTGGAATCTAGTTATTCAATAGAATAACGAAGTCCTTTATGTTTATATGTAAACTATAGATTTGAATTTTTAATACTCAAAATTCAGCACAAACGTACAATGCATATGTCAGAAAATTAATTAATATAATAAAAACGTAGAAATGTATATGCTCATGACGACACAAAGGAATTGAAAGAGCTTTCATTGATCAAAAGGCGAGTTATTCAATAAAATAGCCGAGATGCGGACCAATAGGAACGACATGAAAGAACTGAAAGAGCTCTTATCGATTATAATCTACTTATTCAATAAAATAGTTGAGATTATCAATTGGAATGACATAATCACACAAAGAAATTGAAAAAAGTTTCCATCGGTCGAAATCTGGTTATTTATTAGAATAGTCGAGATGCAAATCAATCAACGACACAAAGGAACTGAAAGAGCTCTCATTGATCGAATGAGTTATTCAATAAAATAATCGAGATGTGGATCAATCAAAACGACATGAAAGAACTAAAAGAGCTCTCATCGATCATAATCTAGTTGTTCAATACAAAGGTCGAGATACAAATCAATCGAAACGACACAAAAAAAAACTAAAAAAAGCTTTCATCAATCGAAATCTGATTAATCAATAAAATAGTCGAGATGCAGATTAGCATGGACGACACAAAGGAACTAAAAAAGCTCTCATCGATCGGAAGTCGGAAGTCGGAACCTTCTAGATGTCACGTGACTATTGTTTCTCCCAATTCCTTCGAAAATATGTGTACTTCTCTCACTATTTTACAAAGTAGAATTATTCAGATATTTTCCCAAATTGGAAATACGCCCGTCAATCCTACACCGTTAGATCATACACCAATCTCCTTTCACAGCCGTCCGATCACTTATACGTGCCGCCAACAATCTCTTTTATCTCCTTCCCTCTTCATTTTTTTTTTACTGTAATCGAAGCTAGGGTTTCATTCGGCCGTCAAATTTCGCAGCGGCGGGTTCAATTCCGGCTTCACATTTATCGAATTGTACGTGAAATTCTCAATCGGTTACCTTTTTTTTTTTGCAATTTCTGTGTTTATGTGTGTGGAATTTTACTATTTTTTTTGTTGTTGAATTATCTGTTGATTGTATAGTGGAGATAGAAGTATGGAAAAGGAGCTGGTTGAGCTGTTCGAGAAGGTTAAGCAAGCTGCTGATGCAGCTGCTGTGGACGGCGGTGGAGATTCGTCGCCGGAGGAGAGTAGATGTCTTGATGTTTTGAAACAGCTTAAGAAGTTTCCTGTCAATTATCAAGTCCTCGTATCTTCACAGGTAATGATACATTCTTCCTTAGCGTTTTTTTTTTACCTAGAACTTGATACACGTAATTTCGGATACACAAGTTTCTGCTTATCGTGTATATATTCCGCGATTCTGGATTAGAAGGGTTGCAGTTGTAATGTTTCGAACTTTGGAAAAAATTGAACTGATAAATGCCTACAAAAGATGTCGTGTGATTAAGTTGGAAGGGTTTATGGGAGAATAGGGTTGAAATCCTAGCGGAAGCAAAAACACTAGGTGATTTCAGCCATTAATCTAAATCTTGGTGAAGTAGAGTTACCAGAAACTCTGCTGGTGTGAGTTGGAAGGTAGCAGAGAAATTTATATTGAGGTGCTGCCAACTCGGTGAATAGAGTTGCTAGAACCTCTGCTGATGGGAGTGGGAGGTAGCAGAAATAGATTAATTGATGCGCGCGCAAGATGGTAGCATACCATTGTTATAAAAATTAGTGCAACATGTCCCCACTTTTGATGTTTGAAGTCTGAGGAGATGAGTTCTGTCGCGTTTGGTTAGAAAATTGGTTGTTTCTCAAAAAAGCTAAATTTTTTTGAACTTTTTAGAAAAAAATCAAGTTTGAAAACTAAAAAAGTGAATTTTAAAGGATTTTTCAACCACTTGAATTATCTGCTTCACTTTCCAATTATGCTTTGTAGTTTGTGTCATCTTTTCTTCTTTCTTGATTGTGTTCTGTTTGGGAGGAGGTTCAAGTTGGGATATACATCATGCTCCTCCATTGAAAGAGAGGTTCCCTTCCTCGGAAGGGTTTCTGGACATCTGTTGATAAACATTACATGATTTTTGCACAATTGTTATGTTTTTGGTCAGGTTTATTGTTCACTGTATCAGCCTATTACTTGATGCTAGTGAGAAGCATATAATTCCTTTTCTCTATTTGACACAAGGAAACGTGTTTCAGGTGGGAAAGCGTCTTCGACAATTGACAAAACATCCAAGGGAGAAGATCCAGGCTTTGGCATCTGATGTGGTTCAGAACTGGAAGAATATAATTGTAAGAGAAACACTGAAAAATAAGAACAGCAATGAAGTGAATGGGGAATCTGTAAAAGATGAATCTGCTGGTGCTACTGCTACTGCTAATGGAGCCACTAAATCTCAGAGAGCAGAGTTGGTGAAGGTTGAAAAGGTGTCTAGGGTTGATGATGTTAAAGTCGAAAGGATGACTTCAAAAATTGAGGAAGTAGTAAAGACAGAAAGTCCCTTTACTGAGAAAAATGTTGGACGCGTTATTGTTCTGAAGACTGAAAAGAGTAGCTCTAATGTGGCAAGTGCTGCTCCGCCAAAGTTGGGCGCTCTAATTTATTGCAAGGATTCTGTGAGGGACAAAGTTCGGGAACTCCTTGCAGAGGCTTTATGCAAAGTCTCAGGTGAAGTTGACGAGGAATTGAGGGATGAGGTAAATGCATGTGATCCGTATAGAGTTGCTGTTCAGGTAGAGACTGCAATGTTTGAGAAGTGGGGTAGATCTAGTGGTGCCCAGAAGTTCAAGTATAGGTCTATAATGTTCAACATTAAGGATCAAAACAATCAAGATTTCCGGAGAAAAGTTCTTCTGGGGAAGTTCCCTCCTCGTACTATTACTGATCTGACACCAGAAGAAATGGCAAGCGAAGAAAGGCAAAAGCAGAATGAGAAAATCAAAGAAAAAGCGTTATACAATAGTGAACTCGGAGCTCCTGTACAGGCTAGTACTGATAAGTTCAAGTGTGGTAGGTGTAAGAAGAGTCAATGCACCTACTATCAGATGCAAACGCGAAGTGCAGATGAACCTATGACCACATACGTGACATGTGTGAACTGCCAAAAACGCTGGAAGTTCTGTTAAATTTGAGAGCTAGTGTGTCCATTTAGTGAGCTTCATAGGTACCCTCTCTTTGCCATGACATAGTCCCTAGTACATTGTTTCATTCTTCTTGAAGGTGATGTCAATATGCACCTGCGAATGATCGCCAAACTTATTTTACTGTTGCAAGATGTTATGACATTGTATTTTTCTCATTTCTAGGATAGGAATTTGCTCTAGAGAAAATGCAATGCATTTGAAAGAAACAATAAAATTATTTGATGCAGTTCTGAGCAACTATTGCCTGTTTTCATTTGGTATATTATTATTATCACTTAAATTTCCTGCAAAGTTATCCCAAATTAATCCAGATTCTTTTGGTTTTATCGACTCTGGATGTGTGCAAATTGGTTGAGTGTTACTGCTGGATTCTCATTCCACAGACCACACTTCTTTTTATTATAAAACTTGTGGTGTTCGGGTCAAATTTTGTACACCTTGACCAATTTCACGTGATTCAAACCCACATTGTCCGTAAACAGAACAAACCTAACAGCTTATTTTAGATGGTTGTCACCTGTTGTATTTTCTTATCTTGCCCTTGTTATTTAATTTAATTATCAATCAATTTCTTTGGGTTCTTTTATGATTATAATCGGTACTAACAAGCAAGAAAATGGATGGTCTAATTTTTAGTGTGGTGTTAAATTTGTGGGCTTTAATTTTTGTTTTTCAGCATTTTAAAGTGGTCGAAAGTATCATATCACAGTATAACACAAGAGATACCTTGCAAAAAGCATAACCCACTTAATTTCTATAGAATTTATGACATTAAAAGCATAGGTTAGTTCACATAAGGTATATAACTAAGTTTCACATAGCTGCCCATTAAGGCATAAGTTTAGTTTCGCAACCCTACAAAAGTACTCTAATATTGCGAAGAATAAGGTAAAATTTCTCTAAAATTATTCTATGCAAATTAGATACTACACAACTTTTGTCAAACAAAACAAACATTATTTAAACTTGTGTCTTATAAATTTACCCAGCTTATGTCGAACGTAAAAATTCACTAAAGTTATGTCTTGCTAAATTAGGTCATAGTTAAAGATACTTCAATAATACACTAATTTTTAATTAAATAAGGAGCATGAACAAAAGTTAAGATTATTATCTTTGAGTTTGAGGATAAAAATTAAAGATAAAAAGGAAGTGAAAAAAATTGATACAAATTAGTCGGGCCAAAGTAAGCACCAAATCACTAAAAAAACCAAAGCCCTATTAACTCTTGGGAAAATTACGCGGTTGTCATGGCTCACCTAATTCATTACGTACTAAGAGATATGGTAGTATACATTGTTTGCCTTCAAGAGAGGCACACATTGATTGCATGTAGTTTTTTGACTAAATTTTTTTGTGGGTGTTTGTGATGATTTAATAAATTATGTGTGTTAGTTTGGATGAATAATTATAGGTATATATAAGTTCAAAATGAGATATGGACCGTGAAATAGAGTTTTTCTATACCCGAAACTAACTTCAAAAGCCAAAATTATGAACGATCGAAGTTTCTCTTATTTACAACTGCACTAGTCTCTGGTAAAATGGTCATAATGCTTTAATTCAAACATTAAATGATACAAAATCGGTGGCATTTGAAAGAAAACTCATTGACCGACAATTTCATATGTCATTACTCACCTAATTCATTACGTACTAAAAGATATGGTAGTATACATTGTTTGCCTTCAAGAGAGGCACACATTGATTGCATGTAGTTTTTTTACCAAAACTTTTTGTGGGTGTTTGTGATGATTTAATAAATTATGTGTGTTAGTTCGAATGGGTAATTATAGGAATTTCTAAGTTCAAATGAGGTATAGACCGTGAAATAGAGTTTTTCTATACCCGAAACTAACATCTAAACCCAAAATTATGAACGTTTGAAGTTTCTCTTATTTACAACTACACTAGTCTGTAGTAAAATGGTCATAATGCTTTACATCAAACATTAAATGATACAAAATCGGTGACATTTGAAAGAAAACTCTTTGACCTACAATTTCATATGTCATGGCTCACCTAATTCATTACCTACTAAAAGATGTGGTAGTATACATTGTTTGCCTTCAAGAGAGGCACACATTGATTGCATGTAGTTTTTTTATCAAAACTTTTTGTGGGTGTTTGTGATGATTTAATAAATTATGTGTGTTAGTTGGAATGGGTAATTATATGTACTTATAAGTTCAAATGAAGTATGGACCGTGAAATAGAGCTTTTCTATACCCGAAACTAACATCTAAAGTCAAAATTATGAACGTTCCAAGTTTCTCTTATTTAAAAACTACAATAGTCTCTGGTAAAATGGCGTAATGCTTTACTTCAAACATTAAATAATAAGAAATCGGTGGTATTTAAAAGAAAACTCATTGACCCACATTTTCATATGTCATGGCTCACCTAATTGATTACGTACTAAAATATATGATACATTGTTTGCCTTCGAGAGAGGCACACATTGATAGTATGTAGTTTTTTGACCAAATTTTTTTGTGGGTGTTTTTGATGATTTAATAAATTATGTGTGTTAGTTTGAATGGGTAGTTATAGGTATATATAAGTTCAAATGAGGTATGGACCCTGAAATAGAATTTTTCTATACCCGAAACTAACATCTAAAGCCAAAATTTTGAACGTTAGAAATTTCTCTTATTTACAACTACACTAGTTTGTGGTAAAATTGTCAGAATGCTTTACTTCAAACATTTAATGATACAAAATCGTTGGCATTTGGAAGAAAACTCATTGACCTACAATTTCATATGTCATGACTTACCTTATTCATTACGTACTAAAAGATATGGTGGTATACATTGTTTGCCTTCAAGAGCTGCACTAATTGATTGCATGTAGTTTTTTTAACAAAACCTTTTGTGGGTGTTTGTGATGATTTAATAAATTTTGTGTGTTGGTTCGAATGGGTAATTATAGGTATTTATAAGTTCAAATGAGGTCTGAATCGTAAAATATAGTTTTTCTATACCCGAAACTAACATCTAAAGCCAAAATTATGAATGTTCAAAATTTCTCTTATTTACAACTACACTAGTCTCTAGTTAAATTGTCATAATAATTTACTTCAAATATTAAATGATATAAAATCGGTGGCATTTGAAAGAAAACTCATTTAACTACAATTTCATATGTCATAGCTCACCTAATTCATTACGTACTAAAATATATGATACATTGTTTACCTTCAGGAGAGGCACACATTGATTGCATGTAGTTTTTTCACCAATTTTTTTTGTGGGTGTTTGTAATGACTTAATAAATTATGTGTGTTAGTTCGAATGGGTAATTATAAGTATTTATAAGTTCAAATGAGGCATGTACCATGAAATAGAGTTTTTCTATACCCAAAACTAACATCTAAAGCCAAAATTATGAATGTTCGAAGTTTCTCTTATTTACAACTATACTAGTCTCTGGTAAAATGGTCATAATGCTTTACATCAAACATTAAATGATACAAAATCGGTGACATTTAAAATAAAATTCATTGACCTAAATTTTCATATGTCATGGCTCACCTAATTCATTACGTACTAAGAGATATGATAGTAAACATTGTTTGCCTTCAAGAGAGGCACACATTGATTGCATGTAGTTTTTTAACTAAAATTTTTTGTGGGTGTTTGTGATGATTTAATAAATTATGTGTGTTAGTTCGGATGAGTAATTATAGGTATATATAAGTTCAAAATGAGGTATAGACCGTGAAATAGAGTTTTTCTATACCCGAAACTAACATCTAAACCCAAAATTATGAACGTTTGAAGTTTCTCTTATTTACAAATACACTAGTCTCTAGTAAAATGGTCATAATGCTTTACATCAAACATTAAATGATACAAAATTGGTGACATTTGAAAAAAAAAATTGACCTACAATTTCATATGTCATGGCTCACCTAATTCATTACCTACTAAAAGATGTGGTAGTATACATTGTTTGCCTTCAAGAGAGGCACACATTGATTGCATGTAGTTTTTTTATCAAAACTTTTTGTGGGTGTTTGTGATGATTTAATAAATTATGTGTGTTAGTTCGAATGGGTAATTATAGGTACTTATAAGTTCAAATGAAGTATGGACCGTGAAATAGAGCTTTTCTATACCCGAAACTAACATCTAAAGTCAAAATTATGAACGTTCCAAGTTTCTCTTATTTAAAAACTACTATAGTCTCTGGTAAAATGGCGTAATGCTTTACTTCAAACATTAAATAATAAGAAATCGGTGGTATTTGAAAGAAAACTCATTGACCCACATTTTCATATGTCATGGCGCACCTAATTCATTACGTACTAAAAGATATGATACATTGTTTGCCTTCGAGAGAGGCACACATTGATAGTATGTAGTTTTTTTACCAAATTTTTTTGTGGGTGTTTTTGATGATTTAATAAATTATGTGTGTTAGTTCGAATAGGTAGCTATAGGTATATATAAGTTCAAATGAGGCATGTACCATGAAATAGAGTTTTTCTATACCCGAAACTAAGATCTAAAGCCAAAATTATGAATGTTAGAAGTTTCTCTTATTTAAAACTATACTAGTCTCTGGTAAAATGGTCATAATGCTTTACATCAAACATTAAATGATACAAAATCGGTGACATTTGAAAGAAAATTCATTAACCTACATTTTCAAATGTCATGGCTCACCTAATTCATTACGTACTAAAAGATATGGAAGTATACATTGTTTGCCTTCAAGAGAGGCACACATTGATTGCATGTAGATTTTTGACCAAATTTTTTTGTGGGAGTTTATGAAGTGATTTAATAAATTATGTTTGTTAGTTCGAATAGGTAATATAGGTATTTATAAGTTCAAATGAGGTATGGACCTTGAAATAGAGTTTTTTCTATACCCAAAACTAACATCTAAAGAAAAAATTAAGAAAGTCCGAAGTTTCTCTTATTTACAACTACACTAGTTTCTGGCAAAATGGTCATAATGATTTACTGCAAACATTAAATGATAATAAATTGGTGACATTTGAAAGAAAACTCACTGAACTACAATTTCATATGTCATGCCTCACCTAACTCATTACGTACTAAAAGATATGATAGTATATATTGTTTGCCTTCAGGAGAGGCACACATTGATTGCATTTAATTTTTTGATCAAATTTTTTTGTGGGTGTTTGTGATGATTTAATAAATTATGTGTGTTAGTTCGAATGGGTAGTTATAGGTATATATAAGTTCAAATGAGGTATGGACCCTGAAATAGAATTTTTCTATACCCGAAACTAACATCTAAAGCCAAAATTTTGAACGTTAGAAGTTTCTCTTACTTACAACTACACTAGTCTGTGGTAAAATGATCATAATGCTTTACTTCAAACATTCAATGATACAAAATCGTTGGCATTTGAAAGAAAACTCATTGACCTACAATTTCATATGTCATCACTTACCTTATTGATTATGTACTAAAAGATATGGTGGTATACATTGTTTGCCTTCAAAAGCGGCACTCATTGATTGCATGTAATTTTTTTAACAAAACCTTTTGTGGGTGTTTGTGGTGATTTCATAAATTTTGTGTGTTGGTTCGAATGGGTAATTATAGGTATTTATAAGTTAAAATGAGGTATGGACCGTAAAATAGAGTTTTTCTATACCCGAAACTAACTTCTGAATCCAAAATTATGAATGTTCAAAATTTCTGTTATTTACATTTGCACTAGTCTCTAGTTAAATTGTCATAATAATTTACTTCAAACATTAAATGATATAAAATCGGTGGCATTTGAAAGAAAACTCATTGACCTACAATTTCATATGTCATGGCTCACCTAATTCATTACGTACTAAAATATATGATACATTGTTTACCTTCAGGAGAGGCACACATTTATTGCATTTAGTTTTTTTATCAAAATTTTTTGTGGGTGTTTGTGATGATTTAATAAATTATGTGTGTTAGTTCAAATGGGTAATTATAAGTATTTATAAGTTCAAATGAGGCATGTACCATGAAATTGAGTTTTTCTATACCCGAAACTAACATCTAAAGCCAAAATTATGAATGTTCAAAGTTTCTCTTATTTAAAAGTATACTAGTCTCTGGTAAAATGGTCATAATGCTTTACATCAAACATTAAATGATACAAAATCGGTGACATTTGAAAGAAAATTCATTGACCTACATTTTCATATGTCATGGCTCACCTAATTCATTACGTACTAAAAGATATGGTAGTATACATTGTTTTCCTTCAAGAGAGGCACACATTGATAGCATGTAGTTTTTTCACCATAATTTTTTTGTGGGTGTTTGTGATGATTTAATAGATTATGTGTGTTAGTTCGAATGGGTAATTATAGGTATTTCTAAGTTAAAATGTGGTATGGACCATGAAATAAAGTTTTTCTATACCCGAAACCAACTTCTAAATCCAAAATTATGAACGTTCGAAGTTTCTCTTATTTACAACTGCACTAATCTCTGGTAAAATGGTCATAATGCTTTACATCAAACATTAAATGATACAAAATCGGTGGCATTTGAAAGAAAACTCATTGACCGACAATTTCATATGTCATTACTCACCTAATTCATTACGTACTAAAATATATGGTAGTATACATTGTTTGCCTTCAAGAGAGGCACACATTGATTGCATGTAGATTTTTGACCAAATTTTTTTGTGGGTGTTTATGAAGTGATTTAATAAATTATGTTTGTTAGTTCGAATAGTTAATATAGGTATTTATAAGTTCAAATGAGATATGGACCTTGAAGTAGAGTTTTTTCTGTACCCAAAACTAACATCTAAAGAAAAAATTAAGAAAGTCCGAAGTTTCTCTTATTTACAACTACACTAGTTTCTGGCAAAATGGTCATAATGATTTACTGCAAACATTAAATGATACAAAATTGGTGACATTTGAAAGAAAACTCACTGAACTACAATTTCATATGTCATGCCTCACCTAACTCATTACGTACTAAAAGATATGATAATATATATTATTTGCCTTCAGGAGAGGCACATATTGATTGCATTTAGTTTTTTGATCAAATTTTTTTGTGGGTGTTTGTGATGATTTAATAAATTATTTGTGTTAGTTCGAATGGGTAGTTATAGGTATATATAAGTTCAAATGAGGTATGGACCCTGAAATAGAGTTTTTCTATACCCGAAACTAACATCTAAAGCCAAAATTTTGAACGTTAGAAGTTTCTCTTACTTACAAGTACACTAGTCCGTGGTAAAATGGTCATAATGCTTTACTTAAAACATTCAATGATACAAAATCGTTGGCATTTGAAAGAAAACTCATTGACCTACTATTTCATATGTCATCACTTACCTTATTCATTACGTACTAAAAGATATGGTGGTATACATTGTTTGCCTTCAAGAGCGGCACTCATTGATTGCATGTAGTTTTTTAAACAAAACCTTTTTGCGGGTGTTTGTGATGATTTAATAAATTTTGTGTGTTGGTTCAAATGGGTAATTATAGGTATTTATAAGTTAAAATGAGGTATGGACCGTAAAATAGAGTTTTTCTATACCCGAAACTAACTTCTGAATCCAAAATTATGAATGTTCAAAATTTCTCTTATTTACAATTGCACTAGTCTCTAGTTAAATTGTCATAATAATTTACTTCAAACATTAAATGATACAAAATCGGTGGCATTTGAAAGAAAACTCATTGACCTACAATTTCATATGTCATGGCTCACCTAATTCATTACGTTCTAAAATATATGATACATTGTTTACCTTCAGGAGAGGCACACATTGATTGCATGTAGTTTTTTCACCAATTTTTTGTGTGGGTGTTTGTAATGACTTAATAAATTATGTGTGTTAGTTCGAATGGGTAATTATAAGTATTTATAAGTTCAAATGAGGCATGTACCATGAAATTGAGTTTTTCTATACCCGAAACTAACATCTAAAGACAAAATTATGAATGTTCGAAGTTTCTCTTATTTAAAAGTATACTAGTCTCTGGTAAAATGGTCATAATGCTTTACATCAAACATTAAATGTTACAAAATCGGTGACATTTGAAAGAAAATTCATTGACCTACATTTTCATATGTCATGGCTCACCTAATTCATTACGTACTAAAAGATATGGTAGTATACATTGTTTGCCTTCAAGAGAGGCACACATTGATTGCATGTAGTTTTTTCACCATAATTTTTTTGTGGGTGTTTGTGATGATTTAATAGATTATGTGTGTTAGTTCGAATGGGTAATTATAGGTATTTATAAGTTAAAATGAAGTATGGACCATGAAATGGAGTTTTTCTATACCCGAAACTAACTTCTAAATCCAAAATTATGAATGTTCGAAATTTCTCTTATTTACAACTGCACTAGTCTCTGGTAAAATTGTCATAATGCTTTAATTCAAACATTATATGATACAAAATCGGTGGCATTTGAAAGAAAACTCATTGACCGACAATTTCTTATGTCATGCCTCACCTAACTCATTACGTACTAAAATATATGATAGTATATATTGTTTGCCTTCAGGAGAGGCACACATTGATTGCATTTAGTTTTTTGATCAAAATTCTTTGTGGGTGTTTGTGATGATTTAATAAATTATGTGTGTTAGTTCGAATGGGTAGTTATAGGTATATATAAGTTCAAATGAGGTATGGACCCAAAAATAGAGTTTTTCTATACCCGAAACTAACATCTAAAGCCAAAATTTTGAACGTAAGAAGTTTCTCTTATTTACAACTACACTAGTTTGTGGTAAAATGGTCATAATGCTTTACTTCAAACATTTAATGATACAAAATCGTTGGCATTTGAAAAAAAACTCATTGACCTACTATTTCATATGTCATGACTTACCTTATTCATTACGTACTAAAAGATATGGTGGTATACATTGTTTGCCTTCAAGAGCGGCACTCATTGATTGCATGTAGTTTTTTTAACAAAACCTTTTGTGGGTGTTTGTGATGATTTAATAAATTTTGTGTGTTGGTTCGAATGGGTAATTATAGGTATTTATAAGTTAAAATGAGGTATGGACCGTAAAATAGAGTTTTTCTATATCCGAAACTAACTTCTGAATCCAAAATTATGAATGTTCAAAATTTCTCTTATTTACAATTGCACTAGTCTCTAGTTAAATTGTCATAATAATTTACTTCAAACATTAAATGATACAAAATCGGTGGCATTTGAAAGAAAACTCATTGACCTACAATTTCATATGTCATGGCTCACCTAATTCATTACCTACTAAAAGATGTGGTAGTATTCATTGTTTGCCTTCAAGAGAGGCATATATTGATTGCATGTAGTTTTTGACCATAATTTTTTGTGGGTGTTTGTGATGATTTAATAAATTATGTTTGTTAGTTGGAATTGGTAAATATAGGTATTTATAAGTTCAAATGAGGCATGTACCATGAAATATAGTTAAACTATACGCAAAACTAACATCTAAAGCCAAATTATGAACGTTCGAACTTTCTCTTATTTAAAAGTATACTAGTCTCTGGTAAAATGGTCATAATGATCTACATCAAACATTAAATGATACAAAATCGGTGGCATTTGAAAGAAAACTTATTAACCTACAATTTCATATGTCATGGTTCACCTAATTCATTACGTACTAAAATATAAGGTAGTATACATTGTTTTCCTTCAAGAGAGGCACACATTGATTGCATGTAGTTTTTTGACCAAAATTTTTTGTGGGTGTTTGTGATGATTTAATAAATTATGTGTGTTAGTTAGAATGAATAATTATAGGTATTTATAAGTTTAAATGAGGCATCGACCGTGAAATAGAGTTTTTCTATACCTGAAACTAATATCTAAAGCCAAAATTATGGACGTTCGAAGTTTCTCTTATTTACAACTACATTAGTTTATGATAAAATGGTCATAATGATTTACTTCAAACATTAAATGATACAAAATTGGTAGCATTTGAAAGAAAACTCACTGAACTACAATTTCATATGTCATGCCTCACCTAACTCATTACATACTAAATGATATGATAGTATATATTGTTTGCCTTCAAGAGAGGCACACATTGATTGCATTTAGTTTTTTGATCAAAATTTTTTGTGGGTGTTTGTGATGATTTAATAAATTATGTGTGTTAGTTCGAATGGGCAATTATAGGTATTTATAAGTTTAAATGAGGTCTGAACAGTGAAATTGAGTTTTTCTATACTCGAAACTAACATCTAAAGCCAAAATTATGAACGTTCGAAGTTTCTCTTATTTACAACTACACTAGTCTCTCGTAAAATGGTCATAATGCTTTACTTCAAACATTAAATGATACAAAATCGGTGGCATTAGAAACAAAGTTCATTAACCGAAAATTTCATACGTCATGGCTCACCTAATTAATTACGTACTAAAAGATATGGTAGTATACATTGTTTGCCTTCAAGAGAGGCACACATTGATTGCATGTAGTTTTTTTACCAAAACTTTTTGTGGGTGTTTGTGATGATTTAATAAATTATGTGTGTTAGTTCGAATGGGTAATTATAGGAATTTCTAAGTTCAAATGAGGTATAGACCGTGAAATCGAGTTTTTCTATACCCGAAACTAACATCTAAAGTTAAAATCATGAACGTTCGAAATTTCTCTTATTTACAACTACACTGATCTCTGGTAAAATGGTCATAATGCTTTACTTCAAACATTAACTGATTCAAAATAGGTGGCATTTGAAAGAAAACTCATTGACCTACAATTTCATATGTCATGGGTCACCTTATTCATTACGTACTAAAAGATATGGTAGTATACATTGTTTGCCTTCAAGAGAGGCACACATTGATTGCATGTAGTTTTTTTACCCAATTTTTTTGTGGGTGTTTGTGATGATTTAATAAATTATGTGTGTTAGTTCGAATGAGTAATTATAGGTATTTATAAGTTCAAATGAGGTATGAACCGTGAAATAAATTTTTTCTATACCCGAAACTAACATCTTAAGCCAAAATTATGAACATTTGAAGTTTCTCTTATTTACAACTACACTAGTGTCTGGTAAAATGGTCATAATACTCTACTTCAAAAATTAAATGATACAAAATCGGTGGCATTTGAAAGGATTATACTCATTAATTAGTTATCATAACTATAGTTTACTATAATTACCACTCACGACTAACATTAACCATTAATTACGTGAGTTGACTTTGAGTTTCTATAATTAGCCATGTTTGTATAATTCGCCACATTTGTATAATTCGCAACAAACAATTTTTCGTTTGATTTGTATTTGTATACGATGATTTGTATTTGTATATGACGATAATTTCCTTTGGTTTTTCAGTTTTATCACCATGTACGTTTAATCTTTTTTTGTATAACTTTTTAAAGTTTGTATAAACGTGTAGTTTTCGAATTTTGTATAATATAATTTATTTAATGTAATTTGTATAACTGTATAATGTTCATATGTTTATGTTTGTATCAATTTGTTATTTCGAGTTTTATCATATTTGTATAATTCAGACTTTGTATTACTCAATTATACAAAAGATCGGCGAATTATACAAACGTACTCGATAATTATACAACGAGATGTGAATTATACAAATTATTGCCCTCTCTTGCTTGCCTCTCTCTCCCAATCTCTCTTGCTTGCCTCTCTCTCCCAATCTCTCTTGCCAGATATACAAATATGTATACCAGTTACATATATACAATTATCTAACCGATATACGTATATAATTCACCTCTCTCCCACTCTCTACCCTCTCTCACGCGCCTCTCTCCTCCCTCTCCCAATCTCGCTCGCCACTCTCCTCCCTATAACATGTACCTACAAATCGTAATTAGCAAACTACAACTATAAAGCGTAATTATGTTATTTTTGAGTGGCTATATGCGAAAGTTCCTCAAAACTCTTTTGGTGAGAGGTAACAAAGATTTAGTGAAATTAGTTGAGATGTGAATATAGTCAATTAATAACTGTTGCTGGTTCCCGTGGAAGTGACAATTATTATGTGAAATAGTTAATGTGTGCGAAAATTGACCCGAACAACACACTATTAATTTTTAAAAAAAACAATTGTATCAAAGTCTTCGAGGGTATTCTGGTCATTTACTAATTTATAAGTACTTTAATCTCAAGCTAATAAGTGAAAAGAAGATCAATTTGAAACTAAAGGGTTTTTAGGGTTTACAGAGTGCTTCCAGTTGGGGGAAGAAGAGGAAAGCTAAGAAGGAAAAATTTCAGTTGAAGGTAGCCATGAAAGGAGGAGGAAGGAAGAACTTGAAAAGGGCTATTGAGGAAGACAATTTTACCCTTGAACAAGGTCAAAGCATTATGCAAGTTGTCGACCTTCGAGGTTCCAATCTTATTCAAGTATGAAAAAAATATTCATTGTAATTTCTTCTTTGTTTGACTATCTATTGTATAATTCATTTTTTTGATCTGGGTATGAGTTTTCCGGTCTCAAGATTCAATTTTTCCTATTGTAAATTCATGTTCTTTCTTTAATGTCTGTGTTACAGTGCTTTGTTATGATTTGGGTTTGAGATTTTTGGTCTAGAATTTCAATAGATTCTACTGTAAGTTCGAGTCAATTCTCTGGTATCTGTTTAAGAATTCATTTTTTTAATCTGGGTTTGAGCTTTCTGGGCTTGCTTTACATACTTGATTGTGGATATTCTGGGCTTGCTTTACATACTTGATTTTGGATATGCTTACTCGAGCTGAGGTGAGGTAGTGGTAAAGTCTGCTTAAGCTCTATGAGGAAGACCCCACTTGTGGGATTCATGGGGTATATTGTTGTTACTGGAGCTGAGGGTCTATTGGAAATAGTCTGTCCACCTTTACAAGGTAGGGGTGTGGCTTTGGACACACCACCCTCCCTAAACCGTACTTGTGGGATTGCATTGGGTATTTGTTTTGTTGTTGTTGAGCTTTTTGGTCTCAAGATTCAATTTTTCCTCTGGTAAATTCATGTTCTTTCTTTAATATGTGTGTTACAGTGCACTGTTTTGATTTGGGTTTGAGATTTCTGGTTTAGAATTTCAGTATATCCTACTGTAAGTTCATGTTCATTCTTTGGTATCTGTTTAAGAACTCACTTTTTTAATCTGGGTATGAGCTTTCCGGTCTTAATCTTCAATATTTCCTATTGTAAAGTCATGTTCTTTCTTTAGTATCTGCTTTACAATGCATTCTTTTGATTTGGGTTTGAGCCATTTTGTCTCAAATTTCAGTTTTTTCTATTGTGAGTTCACGTTCACATTTTCATGTTTAAGATTTCATTTTTTATCTATGAGCTTCTTGTTCTCAAAATTCCATTTTTTCTTATTAAAGGTAATGGATGCTAAAGGTGAAAATTCATTAGCAATATTTCCAGCTAAATTCCAGAAGAGCATGTGGATAAAACGAGGTTTGATCATATAATCATCTAGAATTTGGGAATTTAGTCATCTAGTTGTTGATTTAGTGATGCTCATTTTGTCATTGATTATGTGAGAAAGATGTAAAGTGGTTTTCTTTCAGTTCACTATTTTTTCTTTCTTTCAACTAAATGAATAGGCAACTTTGTTGTGGTTGATGAGAGCGGGCGAGAAGAAGCTGCTGAATCAGGTAGAAAAGTGGGATGTGTTGTTACGAAGGTACTCTATTTTGAACAAGTTCGCGTGCTTCAGAAGTCTGCAGAATGGTGAGAACCTAATATTCAAAGATATGTTACTATCACCCTTCATTTTTGGTTTAATATTTATCTTTAGATCAGAATGAAATGGTCTTACTCCTCTAAAAATGACTTCAAAGAGCTGCTCTGAGGGACATATGTTTACTCTCACCTTCTGATCACGTATTGAAATTTTAAGATTGATCATTGATTTGTTCTCGGGGTCTATCGGAAACAACCTCTCTACCCCACAAAGGTAGGGGTAAGGTCTGCATACACCAACCTCCCCAAACTTCACTTGTGGGATCACACTGTTTATGATGTTGTTGATCATTGATGTTCTGACAGGGAAAAAACTCAGAGTTTGCTGATTTGAAGCAATGTCATGTTTCTTCCTTGGATTTTGTATTTCCACTGAAATATGGGCTGTAGGAGTCCGTTAATTTTGAATGTTTATGTTCACATCCATCATTTCGGGAGAATTTAAACTTCTTTTTCAACAAGTTATTCAGTTCGTTTTGTTATAGTAGTTGTCATTTGGATTACAGCATTAAGGCTCTCGCGGCACCTAGTCCTAGATGTATATTATTGCCCCATAAAAGTTTTTGGCACATTGCTTTTTCCCCCTCCGCACAGGAAAAGAGTCGAGATACGAGTACGACCATACTTGACAGTCCCTAGTTTTGATATATGCAAAAGAGTCTGTCTTTGGAGACAATATGTTCTTTTGGAAGGTCATATTACTGCTTATTGTTCTCCCCTCTGCAACACCCCAAAAAGAAAAGAAAAAGGCATGAAGTAAGAGAATTTACCATTATCAAATAGCTTAATGCTCCGTAAACCTTCTTATGCAGGCCAGAGATTTTCAAATCCATAGCAGTAGAGAGCTCAAAGCAAGATGTAGTGTCACAAATCAAAGAGGATGAAGACTCAAGTGATGATGATGGACTTCCTCCATTAGAAGCTAATACAAACAGAGTAAATCCTTTTCAGATGGAGACGGAATCTGATTCAGATACTGATTCTTGATCATGGCATTATAACTGATACCTTCTTTTTGTGGATAAATCGACTAAGAGTGAAAACATTGTTGTGTCCGAAGGCTAATTAAATTTTGGAATCTGTAAGAAGATTAGTGACTTTGATATAGTTGATTTGCCAAGCAATTTGTAAATTCCTTTGAACTTTTGCAGTGTTTGTTTCATAATATACTATGTATGATCTTTTGTTAAGTTCATCTTGAAAATAACGTATTCTTCTCATACATATCTCCTATGAAGGTTGCGTGTTTTTCAGTTTGAAATTAACTCGCGATATAATGTGCATTAGCACATAGGAAAGACCCATCAATAGTCAAGTATTGTATCCACTTGCTCATGATGGAGAAAGGTGACAACATTTGTGGTTATTGTTGAATGATTCCTCAATAGAGTCTTGCAAATGCAAGATGTGCAATTCTGCATGCATTGGCTTGAGTTTGATATGTCATCTTATAGAATAAAAACTTCATCCTTAGAACACTAATGTGTCCATACATGAAATCAACAATATATCCAATGTAATCTTACAAATATGTACATGAAATCATACACAAGTATGGTCATTTCAAAGCTTGTACTGCAATTACAATGATACTCCATAGTACACATAACAACAGAGGTTTTACTGTACACATTGATAACATTCGAAAAATGACAGATTTAAAAATGGTTCAGCACTATCCAATAAGCAGTATGCATCACCTTCCATCTTTAGCTTGTCCACTCTTTCTTCTGTCAAACTTTGGCTTGCCTATCTTGGGTAGATAAAACAATCTTAGCATTTTGCCTTCACAGCCGTTACGATGTTCTCCTTCAGATATTTGAATTGATAAATTCATAATAATAATACAGAACGAGGGAGGACAAGGAAGCTCCCCAAATGAAACTGGTTTACAACATTCCAGAGACAATTGCAGTTGTGAGGTCTCGTCGAAGTTACATGAAGAAATTTCAGTTCTGTTGGCATTACTTGATCATGAAAAATAGAGATTATATTTTAAGGTTTCCTCTTAGTGATGGAACTAATAAAAGCTTTCTACCAGCACATTTTACCATCTGCTCATCCTCTGAGTGGGTAGAAGCAGACCTAGTATACATCATTGTAGTGGATACCAGTACATCATCTCCAAATCCGCATGCTCCGAAAAACGGCCTAGGGAAGTATAGGGTAAAACAATTACAAGCATAGAAGTTTCTCCTTCTAAATAACAGCAGGGAAGTTTTCTTGATCAGACATGAACATATAGGGCAATTTATCAGATAAAAAGCTCCAACAAGGAAATGTCTATTAGGAATTTTAATCAATTCACTCTTGAGCTAAATAGTTTTAGTTTAAAGTTTCAAGGATCAGTTTTGCAAGGATGTCTGCATTGTATGCCAAAGTTGTTATCTTATACATATTCATGCAACAAAGACAAAAAGCATGCCAAAAAGAAACTAATGATTAGATCAACACAAATATCTCATAGTCCATTATAGTGGTTGCTTGGATGAGACATATGCAAAGCATCTTATTCAGCATAATAAATTTAAGGGAAGAAACAAATAAAAATAGCGAACAAGTAATGAACTCACTTCTGTTGATCAGAACAGAGGGCTGCTATGTCATATATGTCTCTGTTCACAAGAACCCTGCCAGAAAATTGAGCTTCATGAACTTGAGCAAGAAGGTCAAAAGGAGAACTCGTGAAAGCATTATACATCTACAAACTCTAGCTTGTAAATAGCAAAAGAAGCTTCAATAACTATGGTTAGAATGAAGATAGAAAGATATTGTTTTTTCCTTTTTCGAATGGGGAGTGAGAGAGGGGGTTAATGTTCCAATATGAAATTTCAAACCATTATATGTGAAGAGCTTATAGGTTGTATCAGCCTCTGCCTATATGTGACTATAGGCTATAAGAATATAATGAAAACAAGACAGCACAGCAACCTTAGTATCCTTTGAACTATCTTCCTGCCAATGCCTCTTCTTCGTAGTGAAGGGATGACCTGCAAATTACTGAAGCACAATCACATGAATACTCCATAGATTATCAATATCCCATGGTATCAGAACTAAAGTTACATGTTGGCACTGTATTCCAGATTTTCCTCACTGCTTTATGCATTCCCTCAACACCCCAGCTGGCCAGAAGATCCTTTACTGAAAAGGGAAGTAACCTATTTTTTCTTCTTCTTTTAAAGTTCATTGGTAACTTTAGCATGTATAATACTGCACAGAAGTTCAACAGATGATCTTGAGCCTAAACTTGGCCTTGAATTTTAGAGTAATGCATATGCCATTAACTTTTAAAATGAATACACAAGGAGTTGGTTTTAGTATTGGTAAAAAGAAGCTGCATCGTGCATGTATATCACACACCCTCCAAACTTTACCTTTTCCCTTTTTCAACCTTACCATTAGTAGAGATTTAAACATAATACAGCACAAACCAAAAATAACTCTCAGTACATCAGCAATCTAATTGCATTGATAAAGAGCAAACTTTAATGGAGGCTCAGCCACACGTCCTTCAAACGTTCCTAAAAATGCTCTAATTTTCAGTACTAGATATATAATATCAACATCCAAATTAATTGAAATCCCCTATTCAATCCTCAACACCAGTCAGCTAATACTGATAGTTGTCCTCCTATGAACAAGTTCATTCAAACTATAGCAACCCTCCTCCCTTTAAACCCCGGAGGATTTGGTTTTCAATAATATTCAAGTGTTGCTTAATATAACAACGGAAAAAGGCCTAATATACCCCTCAACTTTGTAAACTTTGTGATTTAGAGCTAATATATACTTCGTTACAAGAGTGAATCACATATACTTCTATCGTTACCTAAATGGCCCAGATATATCAGCCACAATCATATTCCACATAAAGATATTCTTTTTACTAACTACAAGCAAATAATTCAACCAATTCACATTCACATAAAAAGATTAAAAAAAAACACAATTGTATATCAACTTTTAATTTTACCATAACATCATAAATTGCAGCAGTCAACCCGGAATCAGAAACAGCACGTCCAAATCCAACCAATTCTCCATTTCCCGGCGTCACAGGCACCACTTTCCCGATCCAATCTCCACCAATACCCGTTAAACCCAACCCAGATACATTCTCCGGAGCCAAATCGGGTACAAATTCGGGTCTCGTAAACACTGAAGCAACAACGTAGCTATGAAGTAAAGCTTTTCGGAGCTTGTCGATATCTACCGGCTCAACTCTACCTTCTGAGTTCAGTTTCGGAAAACGGTGGCAAGAATGGTTGCATACAGAATAGAGGTCTCTAAGGTGAATTGGATTTACGTCGTTAGGGTTTGTTGAGATGAATAGTGGCGGCGGCGTTGGCCTGATTTGAGAGACTGTTGGCTGAGTGAAGCGGCGGAATTTGGAGGGAAGATAACCGCCGTGCACGGCGGCGGCAACTGCCATGTTTTTTTGGGTTTTTTTGGTCTTCCTTTTTTACCCTTTATCTATTTTGGCTTTTGGATAATTTCAACTAACTCCCTTAAAACTTCGGTAACTATACTTTACTCCCTTGTAGTTTTAACATTATCCAAAATTTCCTCAATCTTTTTTTAAGCACATCAACACAGTAAATATTTCAATTTTGAGAGTGTACGTGTAGATACTTTAATTTGATTTTAACACACAACCAAATGCTTCAACTCATTTTCATTGTGTCTCATAGACACTCGATGCTTACATGACACATAAATTTTTAAAAATGTTAACAATTTCAATCAATTGATAATTATATTAGTAAAAATTATTGACCGAGCTTCAATGTAAGCGTATTTATGATGCACAATCGAACACTTAAAGAGTAAATCTCTTGAAACTAAGCCTCACACATGAGTTTTAGAACATTTTGCAAAATGCCCCGTCTAGAGATGAGCCTCAAATGAATCATGAAAATCACTTCTAGAACATTGATTCGACATAATTAAAAAGTCACAATCTTAGCTAAAGTATCGCAATTTGTGAGTTATTATAATGTTTATGTGCCTTAATCATTATTATTAAAGTTAGATTTTTCTATTTTCTATCGAGGAGTGTTGTAAATTGTCTCAATATAAGATACTTTTTATACTTCAATTCATGTGATATTATTTGATTATATTTAAATTTTAACGATTTTTTTCTCTCTAAAATTCCAAGTAGAGCATAGAAGAAGATGACTCACACAGACAGAATAGCCAAACCAAAGACAGACGACCACGATTCCAACCTTACCAACACCAGAGGTGTACTAATCAATGAACCCACGAAACCAACTTTCTTTTTTGACAAAATAAATCAAGCTTAAGCGGTAATATAAAATAAATAATAGATATTTTTTATAATTATAAATTATATATTATCGAATAAAAAGAAAATTTTAAAATTTAAGTTATAATTATACTCCCTACGTCCCATTTTATATGTCATTCCTTTCTATAAATAGTTGGACCACAATACTTGTCATTTTATAAAATATATGCATAAATGATCATATTTTACCTATTATACCCTTGATAGATTAGTTAATTAATCTTGAAAATGTACTCATAATTTATTATAAAGTTGACTTAAGAAAATATTAAATAAGGGTAAAAGGGTAAAGTTACATTATTTCTTAATGCAAGTGCAAAATAAAAAGATGACATATAAAATGAGACGGAGCCCGGAGGGAGTATCATTTTTCTGAGGGGAGTGGGGTAGGGTGGGGGCTAACACATGAAAACGATAAGGCAGTTCTCTTTCCTTAAACCCTTCCTTCATAACTCCTACACTGAGAAGTGAGAATACCGACTCCCAAACAAATACAAGCTATTTACCGATCTTATTGGTGAGTCTCTATAACTTTCGTTTTTCCCAGTTTTCATTTTGTAATCCTTAAATACAGTAAGTACTATTTGTGATTTAGGGTGAGTTTGCTTAAACGAGTGCTGTAATTTTGCTATGTTCTTCATTTTCTTGCAGCTTTACTTGTTTTCATGGTATTCCACATGACCAGCATTTTAGGTGTATCTAGAACTAATTCTCGTTATTTGTGCACCCATGGATTAATGAAGTGGGTTAAGAACTATGAGGTGGCAGGTTCAAATTTCAGCAGAGATGAACACATCATGTGATTTTGCCCTATATGTCCTAAAATTGGTGGATAGAGGTGGAATGAGGTGGTAGGTATCCCTAGGTACACATAGTTATCTGATATCTATTGTTGGTGGGAGACCGTAGGTATCCCAAGTAGACAGAGTTATTTGATATCTATTGCTAGTGGGAGACGATAGGTATCCCAAGTAAATAGAATTATCTGATAACTGTTGCTGGTGTGTTGCTGGTGGGAGACAATAGGTATCTCCTAGGCAGATAGAGTTATCTCATATCTGTTGCTGGTGGGAGACGGTTGGTATCTCCTTGGTAGACAGAGTTATCTGGTTGTTGCTGGTGGGAGGTGATAAGTATCAAGTGTAATTAGTCAAGGTGCCCGCAAGCTGGCTTGGACAGTACGATTATAAAGAATAATAAAATCTTGTTATTTTTGTTTATTTAGTATGATGATGGAGTTGGCGCAAGCTGGCTTGGATACCATGATTATTGATAAAAATAAATAAAATTCTTGTTTTTTTTTTGAGGCTGGTAACATTAGTCTATAGATATTCACACGTAAACTACAACCAAAAGTGTAGTTCCCCTTCAAAAAAAAGTATTACATCTTACAGAATCTATGACTTAATAAGATTGATGCCTATAAACAATCTAGTACATCAAAGATGTCTTCTGTTCTAGCTAAAATATCTTGTTTACACCAAAAATAGAGAAGAGCTAAGCAATTCATTTTAATCTTCTGAAGGCTATTCTGTACATTCTCGAAGCTCCTATTGTTCCTCTCTTTCCAAATTGTCCACCAAACGCATGCTGGGACAAACTTCCATCTCTCCTCCTTTGAAGCATTGCCATCCCTAATCCAGCTACTTAGAACTCCTTTGATGCTTCCTTGTTTCACCCACGTAATTCCTTTCAGGCAAATGAACATTCTCCATAGCTGCTCAGTCCACTTACAGTGTAAAAAAAGATGGTTGATTGTCTCTGCTTGCTCTCCACACAGAGTACATCTAGAGGCCAATTGATATCCTCTTTTCTTTAGATTTTCATGGGTCAGAACAGCTTCTTTTGACAGCAACCACAGAAAGCAATTCACTTTGTAGGGCACCTTTGGTTTCCAGATCATCCTCCATGGCCAGTCTGTCTCTTGGTCTGCAGT
>JAJOOO010080601.1:0-29993 GCA_029582685.1 Solanum piurae
AAATTAGATAATCTTACAACTCTGATTACTCAAATAAATGATAAATGGTTATCTGCAAAGCATGTTTCTGATCAAGCTTCTACGTCAAAACAGCCTGATGTATCTATTCAAAAGCCTCCTGAGATTCAGGATTTTATTCTTAGACCCCTTCATGATTTTGAAAGTCTTTTGGATACAAAGTTTGCAGAATTTGGGGCAAGTGCTAAGCCGATGAGTCTCACTGAAGATTTTGCAGACGAAATGGAAGCCACTTTCGATTTTAAAGAACAAGTGGAAATGGAAGTTAATAAACTTCATGGGTATCCAAAGAAAAATAGTACGTATGCTAGAAAACCTAGTATGCAAACATACTACTATCCCAGACCTACCCCTCAAGATGTTTTAACTGAAGAAAGCTGAAGATTTTTTGGTAAAACTAAAAGACAAAGATTTAGCAGTGTAAAGCTTATATGAAACGATAGCGGGCCCATGCTACTGTAGCAACACTGTTCATCAACAGTAGATACACTGTTACCAGGACCCAGATAGGGGCCCAGTATCCTGTACAAAGATGCTTTCTTTTCCTATAAATAAGCATGATTTTCTTTAATTGAGAGCAGATTTTAGAATCACCTCTTCATCTTATTTTTTTCTCTCTCTCTCATGTAAAATATTCTAAGTATTGTAAGGTTTACCGGACTTTGGACGGAGTAATAAAGTGTGTTGTTTGCTACATGTATTTCTTTATTTTCAGTTTCTTTCTTATGCTTAGAGCCGTGACTATGTCCGGCTAAAGAAATTTATCTATGCCGGAAAACTACCTTCTCTCTTATATACACCATGAACGGATCTAAGCTTTATCTAAATACAGAAGAATTTTAGCATGGCTTCTTGACTTGGTTCCAAGATGGCGGTACAGTCGGAATTACTACTACTTTTATTGGCTTTGTCTTAGTGACTCCGTCTGATAAGCCGTGGTCTTTAGCCCGAAAAGAGTGTTATAAAGGGCGCCTTCATACCCTATTAGAACTATCAGACATATGAGCTCAATAAAAGTATGTATTAACGTCCTGACAGGCCCCTTGCTTGGGTAAAATAATTAAACCATGCAGTCATCAAAGCTATATAAAAATTCCTGTGTATTTTTATTCTTATGTAGTTGGACTACCTCTAAGGATATCGAATTGCTTGATCTATGACTGGGCGGATTACCGCCAGGTCAGTGATCCTGTAAGTATCTATTATTATTATAATAATAATAATAATAATATTATTATTATTATTTATTACGCGAGTAATGTTTTTTTCTTGTTCGCTTTATTAGTTGTTATTGTTCCTTCATTGGTCGTATCTATCTTCCCTCTTTACTACCGTTATTTTTTGTTATTATTTTATATTTTTAGTTTGATGTCGTGTTATTCTTGCAATTATTGTTTTTATGAGTCGAGGGTGTACTAGAAACAATCTCTCTACCTCACAAAGATAGAAATACTAGTTTACATATATCATGCTATTCTCACACCCGCACTAGTGAAATTATGCTGAAAATATTATTACTACCTAGCTAAACTTAAAATAAAAAGAGTGAACAAGGGCTTTAGCTAAAATTGAACCCTGGTCTTAAGGGTGGTTCCCCTAGATTTTACCAACAACACAAGGGCACTCATACGCTTCTCTTGGGTACACTGCTGATTTTACACTAATTTTGGTCAGTTTCTCAAGATAGATAAACATAGATAAACATGATTATTTTAAGTTAATAGGTGCAAGTGCACCCCCACTTGCAAGTGTGGGTCCACCTCTGTCTGCATATTATTCCTACACCATTAAATAAGTCATTTAATATATAGGTTTATATTCCTTAATAGCATGATAAATGTATTTTTTTTCTAAACAACCTCTATGTAATTAAAGGAAAAACATTAACTTTTAAGTTTATCTATTCTATGTATGCATAAACACTAACCTATTTTAAAGTATGATAAACGTGATAACAAACCTCTATGATAGAAAATCATTTGTCAGTAAAGTATAACTTTATCCGTTTAAACTTATTTATCATAGTTTCCTTTTTATCCATTTCAAAATGAATATTTCAACCTTGAGACTAGGCTGGAGCTGAGTAGCGTTCTAATTACAAGCAGGGGCAGCCATACATAAGTGGAGGCCTAAAAAAATCTAAACGAACTTCATATATATTTATTATGCTTATTGTCATGCTTGATGACTTGGTCCTTACTTTAATATGCTTATTGTCATGCTTGAAACATTAAGGAAGCTAGCAGAAAAGAATTCACAATTCACTATATTCAACACTTTTTAAACTAAAAATTTATATTTTGACCATAATTTTGTTCTTAGAAAAAAATCGAGGCCATGGAAAATTGGGGCCCAAGGCATATGCCTTATTATTTGCAACATAGAGTCAAGCTTGATGACAGGTTCGTTAGAACACAGTAACTAGCCAAAACTCTATATAGAAATATAGTAACTTCTATTTTATTTTATATGGCCAAGGGAAAGATCTCCAAGAAAATCATCTTTATGCATAAATAATTCATCCAAAATCTAATAAGATATTGTTTCAATATTTAAATCAATAAACTCAAAATTTTGAATTCATCTATCGAAGCTTAAGCATTATATCAAAAAGACTATTATATGAATTCAAATTACTCATATTTTTGCTGCTACTACTCAGGCCATTTGAGGAGGTAAACCTGCCAGCGCAAAAAATCTTCAATCTTCAAGCTTCCTCTTCTTTTCGTTCACATAACTTCCATTTGCGGTTCAATGAATCCATCAATTCTTTATCCAGCTTTATGTCCACGTACTACAATTAATCTTCACAATAAACCTGAACTGCTAATGATATAAATGAACACTTTAGTTGATGTGTGAACACCATTTGATTGAAGTTGAAAGAAGATATGTATTCAAAGTGGGAAATGATCCCTTCCAGATATTGTGTTTGAACATATATCTTACTTTGGAAAAAAGAAGTTGAGTTTCTGCAAGTGAACAACAAACGACTCATTGTATAGTGTATACAGACCTTAGTTCTACCTCATACAGATCGTGATATGCAAATACTTAACTCAAGAACAACAACAATATATTAATCTTAAAAAATTGCAAATAGTTGAATATTGTGTACGGCCAAAAGGGGAGCGATAAACTTTTTATATTTAGTAAGGCATAACATGGTTTCTGGAATAAATAGAAGTAGAATTTGAGCTTACCATGGGAACCATTATTCTCAATCTTGTTGAGTGCAGAAGATGAGACATCATTCGAAGTTGTGGGGATAACCTGATCTACGAAGGGCCTGTGGATTTCAATATAATTTGAAAACCACGGAGTGTCTCTCTTTGCATAAAGCATAATATATGCATGCTCTGCCAAAACAAGATCTTCTTGAACATAATCAACCTATGACAATCAAACAAAATATCAAGTTAGCTGTCGTAAACACACAAACTTTCTAACAAAACAAGGAAATTCTATTATTTTGCGTACCTTCTCGTCATTAAATTTGTACCATTCATTTGGAGCACAACGAATGAAGCTGTAATAATGCCCCGAAGAGATTGAAGGTCCAGAATGCACTATAAATGCATAGAGATCGTATTTCATTTCTTCCTGTTGAGAAAAGGAAAATTTTGAAACATCACGTAAATGCTAAGAAAAGATAAAATGTTCATAAAAATCTAAATGAAGATACTCACATTATTGATGTCGTTGGTATAAAGAAGCATGTCCAATTCCAGAGGAAATGAAACATGCTTTTCCACCTTCTGAACAACTAAACCATTATTTTTAAATCTCTTCAAATGTAGGGCAGCAACTCTAGGGGCCCGATCGATGAGGAACTGCTTCTCAAATGGCCCATCTATCTTGCACCTTTCACAAGAAAACTCAATTTTCTCAATTTTAGTGAAGGATTCAAATGCTGCTGGTACACTGTCAACGCCCTCAATCTCCAAGCTTATATCGATTAGAGGCTCGCGTGTGACGGATGAATGGCCACAATTGCAACAACGGAGCTGCAAATTGAGAAAAACAGACTAATAACGTAAATAAAATACATACAAGTGTGTCTGGAGAGGATTACACAAATATTACCCCTACCTTGGGAGGTAGAGAGTATTTTACTGGTATACCCTCGGCTCAATTAAAACCATTAGAAAATAGTTCAAAAAATAAAAACAACAGGAGAAAAGAAACTAAGAGAAAATAGAAAGAAGAAACATGCGAATGCTTACCTTGCTCACAAAGTGACCACCAAAGGCCTCCTTCACAATGTTGTCTTTTGTCTCTAAATAGTTACAACAACTTTCAAGTTGATTGAGAAAGCATTGTAGGAATTCATGTGCATCTTGTTGTTGATTCACATTGAAGTAAGACGAAAAATCTGATATTTTCACAAAGTTAAGAAACACAAAGAAATATAAGGTACATAGAGATAATAAAATGTTCTCTATAAAGAAAACCAAAGTAAATTTTAGAAGGAAGTAAATAATAACTAGGTCTGGATATACTTCTCAATTGGCTGACAAGTTTTATCGGCCTAACAAAAAACCTCCCATAAAATATTGAAAAGTCAATAAGCTCACGGATGATGCACACTACACATAATCCATTATAATAAGCTGCAACAAGAAATGATGACAAGCTAAGGTAAAAGACACTAAAAATGGATTCAAATAAAAGGAAAATTGTAAGTTGATCCTTTCTTTGACATGGAGATGCGTGATCAATTGATCTAAGGAGCTGAAGCAACACAACAGTGTGCATAAAAGATTGCACAACCACATTTACAAAGCATGTGTTGCCTAAGTTACACATGCCAATGCCCTAAAAACAATAACGAGTTAATAACTAGAATAGACACAAGAAACATATAGTAGAACTAGGAGGTTTATCTTATATATATATATATATGACTTTTCTACAACAACAACAAAAAAAAAAAAACTCAATCTAATCCCACAAGGTATGTGTACGTAGAGAGGTCGTCTAGTAATGTATGACATTGAAAAGTATACCTGATATTAGTTAGCCCCACGCTAAAAAGTGGATATTTTTAAATTGAATTTTTTATCATGGGAGTGGCTATTTTTTCAATTACCGAGCTAAAACGTGGTTAGACCCTACCCTATCTATTTTACTACCTAGTTGATTTATTGAGATGTCATAAAAATAGGTTAAATTGTAAAATGTATCACTTGAAAGAGCTTTAAAATTGTTATTCCACACTATGTTACTACATGATTAAGATGTCGTAAAAATAGGCTAAATTCGTAAATTAGATCACTTAAAAGAGTTTAACAGTTGTTAGCCCACGCTATTTCACAGTAAATTATATCACTTGAAAAGAGAATAAAATAGTTATCATGTGCTATTTTTCTATGTAGTTGATTCATAAATATCTCATATAAAAGGTTTAAAGTATAATTTATATCACTTAGAAGAGCTTAAAAGTGGCTAGCCCACTCCATTACACTACACAATTGGTGGTTTAATTTTTTTTTTCAAAATTTATTGTTTAAGAATTTAATGTCATAAAAATATGCTAAAATTGTATAACATTAAAGAGGTTAAAAGTTGAAATCATACCGTTATTTTAAAAGTCTTATACTCAATAGGTTTAGTTTCTTCCTCAACTATCTTTTTGAAATTCTCGGGCTCAGTTGAGTAAATGGGCCCCATTAAAGAACTAGGTTCACCTTTTAAAGGAGACCATCCGTCCTCATCAGAATACGAATACCCACTACTATATGAAGAAACAATATAGCCAATTGAATCTGAATCAGCACCAGTGATCATTGTTGGAGCAAATTCAATCCGATCTAGTGACCCATCAGACAAACCCAAATCCATTTCTTTTTCTTCTTCTTCTTCAACTTCAATTTTCACTGATGAAAATTTGATATTTTTTTTCTCATTTTCATCAGATTTCAAATTTGGATGATTAGGTGAAGTCAGATTCTCTACAATAATTTTTCCCATTGTGATTTCAAGAAAACAACCCAAAATAGAGAGAAATGAAAAGACTGGTTCTTTGAAGAATTTTAAGAAAAGGATGAGCATTGAAATGATGAGAAAAATAACAGGTACATGAAAGGGGGTTTTTTGGAGATGAAATCAAGAAAAATACTAAATCTTGTGTCTTTTTCTGATCTGTAAAGATTTGATTTTGAAGGAATTTGGAGATTTTGACAGGATGTTTGTTTTTGCTTGAGAGTTATTGCATAGACTTCTAACAGGTAGGAGTGTTTTGAAATGGGATAGAGATATATATAGGGGTATGGGTCGAGGTGGAGGGGGGACTTGAAAAGTGAATTTTCCAAGAAGTAAAGTGATGAAATTTAGTGTGATTGTCTTAATTAGTAGATTATCTGAATTCCATGATATAACGGTCACTTAAATATTGTGAATTATTTCATAAAGTCATGTTTTTTTCTTCTTTTTTTTTTTTAATATGAAGGTCATTTATTTTTATTTATACCTTTTCAAAAGTCACCATATTAAATATTCGTACCAGCAAAATTTTGTTCAATTCATAAAAGCTTTTTGTTTTCAATCTACACTGCAATAATCAATTACTCTACCTAATCCTAACTCAGAACTAACTTAATTTTATTTGCTCAAAAAATATCATGAGAAATTGTAAAATTGCTCTTGCCAAATGCTCTAGCATACTTTTTTAATGAAAGTATCGGTGCAGATATTTGCGGTAAATATTTAAATATTTGGATAAATTTAGAACGTGTATCGCTTCATAATTACTTATCTTTTTTTTTTCAACGTAGAATGCTAATTTTATATAACATGGTGTATTCTATTAATCTATTTTATGGATGTATTTATGTGAATGAATATTTTCTCATTTTATTATGAGTTTTAATTTATTTTTATTGATAAATATAAATACTACTCTTATAAATTTACAAGTTATTGCAAGTTTTTATTTATTTGAGTTATGACTAGGGTTGAATCAAATCATTTTTTTATCGACACATGGATTGAAAAGAAACAAAGTTCATGTAAACTAAATAAAATGAGAGGTAATATTTTGTTGATAAAATATTAATAGAGTGACTTTGAAAGATATATAAACAATCTTGGGTGACCATTTAAATTTGTTATAAAAAAAACATGTCTTTGTTTGATAATTATCAATAGTTGAGTGACCTTTTGAGTTCTTATCTCCTAAATCCCCCCTCCCCCTCTCCTCCACACACCTAATATACATGTTTTGCCTATATTACCTAATATATGATTTCGTGGAATTTACGGCAAAAACTTTTCCAGATATTTGATTATTAAAGATAAAAAAAAAGTAATTAAAAGTATGTTCTATTAATTTTTTAATAATCTAGACGTAAATTAACCAAAATGATAAGAACACCTCCTAAATAGAGTATAAAAATCATAACAAGATGATATATCTAAAGGGGGGAAAAGCACAGAAATAGTAATCCTTGATAAATATTCTTTACATGTTCTCCTAGTAACATTATCATTTTTTCATTGATATAGTTACCTTCAAAAGGTAGATTGCTCTTTTAAAAGTATATTCGTATTTTGATTTTATTCCCACAAACTATAAATATGTATAATTAATAAATTTATCTGTGCTTCGCGCGGTTAAAATGATTTTCATTGAATTTATGACATAAACTTTTTAAAATATATGATCATTAAATAAAAATAGAAAAAGAGTAATTTTTGTAAGGTGTAATATTGATAATTATTAATAATCTAAAACACAGAAAATGAAATAATAAATACTTAAAAATTATAATAATCTACACAAATAAATAAATAAATTATAAGCTAGAGTAATATTGAGATTAATAATATAAATTACATATTTACAAACATGACATAAAGTGTGTGCACAGGCATTACCCCTACCTTGAGAGATAGATTGTATATTTCTAATCGACCTTCCGCTCAAATTAAAAATAAAAAAAGAAAACAACACCAGTAAAATATAGAGAACAAACATGTAAATGCTTACTTTGCTCACAAGGCGACCACCAAAGGCCTCATTCACAATTTTGTCTTTTGTCTCTAAATTGATTCAACGACTTTCAAGTTGATTGAGAAAGTACGGTAAGGATTCATGTGCATCTTCTTGTTGCTTCCCATCAAAGTAAGATGGAAAATCTAATATTTTTACAAAGGGAAGAACACAAAGAACCACAAAGTATGTAGTTGGCACAGAGGCAAAAAGCACAAGTTGACGAACAAACTATAAAAAAAGCATTCATTTTACAATTGTCCTTGATGAGTTTTTCTACTTTAAAACCGATCATATTGCAAAATTATATATTATGTACTTCATTGATGAGAATGTTATTTCAACCGTTGATGTAAAATTGAAGTAAACTACAAAAGGAAATATATAAATGACTAGGGTACGTTAATTATAAGTGCTTTAGAAATAGGAGCATAGGTTCACGTGAACCCACCTTTTTCCATGCGTGTGTATGTGTAAGATGAGGGATAACTTTTATCTTAAATCACAAATAAGATATGATAAATCATACCTCTCAAGTGGCTAACAGTTTTCTTCAGCAAGACATAGTCAAAGGCACCTGGCATAGAATGGTCAACTAGATGTTGAATCATGCAAACTACATATAGTCCGTCCATATGAGCTCCAATTTTTTTTTTACAGTAATCAACTAAGGTATAAAACCAATTTAAATGGTTCAAAATAAAGGGAAATCCTTAATTGATACTTACTATCACATGGTGAAGCATGATTGATTGGAATGTAGTCGAAGCAACACCACGGTGTTCATGAAAGATTGCACAAGTGCATTCAAAAAGCATGTGTTGCCTAAGTTATACATGCCAACTCCCTAAAAACAAATAATAACGTAAGCACAAGAAATAACAAGAGTTAATAGAATAAACACAAGTAACACTTCATTTACCTTATAAGAAAATTATTTAATATTGAAATGTAATATTGTTATTCATAGTAGAAAAAAATTATCTTTCTCATATGTATGGCATCTCAATACAACAACAACCTTAGTATATGTAATGATCCGATCGGTCATTTTTAGAAAGTTTCATGCATTTACTATTTTTCCCCTTCCGAGCTCGACCTCGAGTCTTTTATTGTTTGAGTTTCTAAAATTGGTTCGAAACTTTGAGTAAAATGTTGAGAACTTGGGTGAGTTTGTGATTTTTGAAAGGCTAAGTTGATTATGTAAAACCTCGGAAATTGGAACTTGGAATGGAAAAGAGAAAAGCTTCAGTTGAGTGTAGGTGCATGTGTACGGGAGGTTGTACGGTTATACAAGATGTCAAGGGCCGTACAACCAACCATGGGGAAATTTAAACTTAAAGATTTTTTTACGAAGGGTATCACGGGCCATGAACCGGTCCACAACCCGTCAGCCAACCTGTGAAGCTTAACAACAAAACTCAAGAAGGTTCGTGGACACTTGGACAGTCCATGAAGCTTTGTACGGACAGTGACGTCATCCGTAAAAGGAACCCATTAGCTTTTAAGTTTTTTATCAACTTCAAACAATCATATCTCTCACCATATAATTAAAGGACGTTGAGTTGTCCTCTTTTCAACACCACAAATTTTTTCTTATTTCGAGTTTGGAGTAAAACGTTATGCCTATTTTAGTGAAGCCCTATGAAACAATCAAATGTTCATCGATGGCTATACGGTCAGTGTCATGCCCCGAGCCTGCACCCTGGATGCGACTTGCATTTGAGAACCATCACTGGCCCCAAGTGAACCCTTGTCCTGGCTCAAATCTCAGCAGAAGACTTACTCAACAATAAATAAATGTACTAACACATACTCTAGCCTACATTCTTTCACTAATACAGGGTCCGTCGTTCCTGATCCTCATCTCCGTTGCTAGGGATCACTTTAGTAGATTGAAGACTGGTGGGTCCTCATGATCCGAGGACCAAGCCTTTATTTCTTATTGTATTTAGTTTTCAGTATTGTATGTGATGCAAGAGTTTCGTCCCGATCACTCTTGGTGTACTTGACGGCTTTGAGACTATGTTAGACTTCCGCTACATTTTATTAACTCTTATGTTTATTGGAAACTTCCTTTTAAAATTTCTTGATTTTCTATTATTTTTTATGATGTATGCTGAGTGGCTTGTGTAGGGCCTCTCGGGATCCTATACACTATGTTTTGCCAGGGTATACTTTGGTTCGTGACAAACTTGGTATTCAGAGCACAAGATTTAGAAAGTTCGTACGAAGTCTCATAAACCATGTCGTGTAGAGTCTTGTTCATTGAGTGTTAAGCGCACCACATTTACGAATGACAGGCCATAAAATGTTTAGGAAACTCTACTTCTTTCATTACTCTAAAGTCGTGTAATAGAGTTTAACTTTATAATGCCTTTCTGCTACTCCTTATTCGATACTTGATAGGATATGTCCACTAGAAAGGCATGTACTAGAAGGAATGCGGGACAATGTGGAACGAGAAGTTCCTGCTCAAGCTCCGCTCAACCCTTTGGCATAAAAAGTGACTAATGCGGAACTTATTGCTGCTTTTCAAGTGATTGATCAAGACAATAGGGAGGTTGTGGTCCCCGTGAACCCAAATGTGGGTATGGAGGCAACAAAAGAGTGAGAGACTTCACTAGAATAAATCCTCCGAAGTTTCATGGTTCTAAGGTTGAGGAATAGCCTGAAGAATTCATTGATGAAATATATAAGGTGTTGATGATCATGGGAGTAATGCTGGTGGAAAAAGTTGGAATTGGACGCTTATTAACTTAAGGTTGTTTCTCAAATATGGTTCAACCAATAGAAAGAAGAGAGGGTGGTAGATGTGGGTCCTCTTGATTGGGAAAAGTTCAAAGTTGCTTTCCTTGATAGGTTCTTTCTCTTTGAGATGAGGGAGAAAAATTTGCTTGAATTCATCAACCTTCATCAACGAAACATGAGTGTGAATGCATATGCTTTGAAGTTCACACAATTGTCTTGATATGCTTTTACTATGGTTGCCGATCCTAGGGCTAGAATAAGTAAGTTTGTTTCGGGTGTGTCCAAAATGATGGCTAAAGAATGCCAAACCTCCATGCTTATCAACGATATAGATATTTCTCGTCTCATGGTTCATGCTCAACAAATTGAATAAGAGAAACCTAAGGAAAGGTCTAGGGAGGCAAAGAGGGCCAAGATTGGTGATGGTTACTTTTCACATTCAAGGTTTGAGAGGCATGGTCATTCTATGTTTCGACAAAGGTTTTCCGGTCAAGATCCCTTCAATGCTCTGTCTAAGTTCAACAAAGATAGGGTGTCTAAACCTAAACCTGAAGGAGGGAAAAGTAGTGAATCTTCAATGTCTACTTGTGCTAAATATAGAAGACATCACGAGGGCAAATGTTTAGTCCATTCTAATGCATGCTTTGGTTGTGGAAAGGCAGATTATAAGATAAGGGATTGTCCCTCAATTGATAAGAATGATGGAGATAATAATCGATGGTATCCACCTTACCCTACATCAGGTTCTAGTGGTAATCACAACCAAAACCAATTCTATGCACTTCAAACTCGACATGAGCATGAGGGTTTTCCCGATGTGGTTACTGATATGTTGAAAGTCTTCCAACTTGACTTTTATGATTCACTGGACCCCGATCCTACCTTGTCTTTTGTGACGCCATATATGGCTATGACATTTTAGATTCTTCCGGGTGTGTTGTTAGAACCTTTTTCAATCTCTACTTCTATTGGTGAATCTATTGTGGCTAAGAGAGTCCATAGAAAGTGTCCCATCTCCTTATCCTATAGAGTCACTCATGTTGATCTTGTAGAGCTTGATGTGTTAGATTTTGATGTTATCCTTTGTATGGATTGGTTGCATTCATGTTATGCTTCCATTGATTGTAGAACTTGAGTAGTGAAATTGTAGTTTCCAAATGAACCCATCGTAGAGTGAAAGGAGGAAATTCTATGCGATATGGATTCCTATCTTTGAGTTGGTCCCCATTGTTAACAAATTTCCTGAAGTGTTTCGAGACAATCTACCAGGTGTTATTCTTGGAAGGGAAATGGAGTTCGATATTGACCTTCTCCCAAATACGTAACCTATCTCTATTCCTCCTTATCGAATGGCCCTAACAAAACTTAACGAGTTAAATGAGCAATTGAAAGATTTGTTGGATAAGGGGTTCATCCGACCGAGTATCTCTCCATAGAGTTCTCTTGTTTTGTTTGTTAGAAAGAAAGATGGTTCACTCCATATGTGTATTTACTATCGACAATTGAACAAGGTTACCGTTAAGACAAATATCCTCTTTCAAGGATAGATGATTTGTCTGATCAACTTCAAGAAGCAAGTTACTTCTCTAAGATTGACCTTCGATCGGGTTATCACAAATGAGGGTAAAAGAAGAAGACATTTCGAAGACGGTTTTTTGAACTCAGTACTATCATTACGAGTTTTTGGTAATATCGTTTGGTTTGACTAATGCTTCGGCCACATTTATCGATTTGATGAAGAGGGTGTTTAGATAATACCTTGGTATGTTTGTGATTTTATTCATTGATTATATATTGATATATTCAAGAAGTGAAGATGAGCATACCGATCATTTCAGGCTTGTGTTGCAAGTCCTCGAGGACCAACAATTCTTTACAAAGTTTAGTAAATGCGAGTTGGTTAAGGTCCGTAGCTTTTCTTGGTCATATTTTTTCTGGTAAGGGTATTGAGGTAGATTCTAAGAAGACGGATGTGGTTAAGAGTTATCCTAGACCTCTATCCCCTTCGAATGTTATTCTTGGTATGGAGTGAATTCATGATTATCATGCCTCAGTCGATTGAAGAACTCGACTAGTCAAGTTTTTGTTTCCTAATGAGCCAGTTTTTGAGTGGATAAGTAGTTCAACAGTGCATAACATTCATTTTATTTCATACCATAAGACCAGAAAGTTAGTTTCTATGGGGTGCATCGATCACTTAGTCTGAGTTAATGACTCTTGTGTTGAGACACCACCTATTTAGTCAGTTCCAATTGCGAGTGAGTTCCTAGAGGTCTTTCGAGACGATCTTCCAAGAGTCCTTCCTTAGAGAGAAATAAACTTTAAAATAGATATTCTCCCCGATATTCAACTGTCACGACCTAAAATGAGTCGTGAGTGGTACCCACACTTAACCTCCTAGGTGGGTGAACAAATGAATTCAACCCCAACTTATAACTATTGTTCAACTTATGAAATACTAATCGTAATGCGGAAACTTAAATATTATTAATGTAAAAAACAAAAATCCACTAACGTCTGTTAAACATTGTTTCCAAAACCTGAAAGTCATCAAATCAAGAACATCTGAACCCCAAATACTAATTCTAAGAATTCAAAGACACCAAAATAAATGAATAACATAGTTTGTGTCTGAAAACAAAGGACATCATGCCATGACCGAGGGAATCCAACACAAGTTAGAATGAATAGCTCACCCTGAAACTAGATATACTGAAGATTGGCTAGAGCTGAGGGCGAGTCGAAGTCTCCAATACACTCAGTGCACTCCACAAAAGGAAAACGATGGAAAACACAAGTAGGGATCAGTACAAGGCAATATGTACTGAGTAGATATAATCAACCGACTCAAAATAGAAACTAATATGCATAAAGTAATAGTATGAAATCAACTATAGCACTTAGTAGGTGGCAAGCGACAAACAATATGAACAAGTATCAACAACATAAAGCAATTACGTAATCAGTCAAAAAATCAAGAACACACATGAGGACTCATTCCTCCACACCACACTCTCTTGGGAAATGGGTTCTTTTAGATTGGGTACATTAAGTCAATTTAATATGTTTTACTTTAATACTACTGTGCCGGAACGTGACACCCGATCCTATATCATCATGTCGCAATGTGACACCCGATCCAAATATACCATGCCGGCTCATGACACCCGATAAAAATATATCTTGTCAGAACATGACACCCGATCCAAATATACCATGTTGGAACGTGACGCTCGATTCAATAATACCATGCCGGCTCGTGGCACCCGATCCAAATATATCGTGCCGGCTCGTGGCACCTGATCCAATCATATAGTTAATTCATTTGTCATTCTTTATCATGTCTTTCCACTTCCTTAACAATATTTCATTAAACCTTCTTTATTCAAGGAATCACTTCAATTAAAAAAAAGTTCAAGATTATTGGTTCCTTTGTCTTGAGATTACAAAGCAATCACAATAACACACGAATTATCCAAACCACAACAACCAAGTAGACAAAAAACTTCACAATATCACTCAATGACTATCAATCACTATTAAGAGTCTATCTATCACATACAATAAACTATAACCTACCTCAATCGAAGAGCTTAAGTCAAGCAAGCTATTTCCCCAATGCTTTTCCTTTCCTCAATGCCACAGAATATTTTCAAGCTCTCAAGTATGCATAATTCATAAGCAAACGAGTCTATACACACCCATATTACTAATTCCTAAACTTTTATACCAACTAATACATCAAGTCTCATATGTCTCAAATTTCAAGCCTAGGGTTAAGTCTATATTCGTCCAAATAACTTAATCTAATTATATTCATATAATACAATACAACTAATATTTAATTACCTATAATATATCAAAATTTTAATTTTAATCTGATAACTGTAGAAATTCTCTTACCAGAAACAAAAAAAAAATTGTCCAACAACTTTAACTACGACAGTAAGATACAAAACATAACCCTAATTATATTCTTGTTCCATATATAATTTCCGGTGGTTGACTATTCGAAATCCAATTATGAACATCATTAATGGGTATCAATTATCATAATTTGCCAAATCAAACTTGTCCCTTTTAAGTCAAAAAAGAAAACAAACAAACCGTACTTACTCTTTTGTAGATTTACCAATTCCAACATTAAATATCCTTAATTACTCACTTTTAGCAATTCACTTTAAATTCTTCAATTTGATAATATAATAATAATTTTACTCATATATGCAGCAATCAATGTAAACAAATAGACAAAGAATTGAAGCTTCACTTGAAATTTACCTGAAGCAGGTTGTCACATTTTGTTGTCGACCGCAACAAAGTGCGTTTGATAACAATTCCTTTTCCCTTTTTTGTTTCTTTACACATGGGTCATATGGTAAGGTATTAAATATATTATGTGTTTGGCCTATCAACCATCAACTAATAAATATTAATTATTTAATAAACACCCACTAACTAAATAATGAACAATTTAACAAATACCCGCTAACTAAACAACCGTAATCAAACGAATGGTTCAAGATTCTCCTTTAAAATTATACGAAAAGGGTCGAAATAGTTCTAGTACTCAAAATAATCTAAAGGTTCGTTACTTCAAATATTAATTTACCATCGTTCTCCTTGATCAATCAAAAGAAGGCGAGGGTAAGAAAGGTTACCTGCATCGTGAAAAAGGTGTGGATATCTTTCGTGCATGTCAGCCATAGTCTCTCAAGTGGACTTTTCCACCGGCCAAATTTTCCACTAACCCTTTACATATGCAATCTCTTTTGATCCACCTGGTCCCTATTACGAATATACCTATACTTTATTTATTAAATTCCACATACTCTTCACATCATTCCACTGAAGCCAACACTCTCAATACTAACAACCATCATACAATTACGGCCATATACCTTACTCTAAACCCAAAACTTTTAAGTGAAACCCTTCCATAGGTCATTTAACAATCAAAAGTAACAAATTTTACGACTCAAACCATTCATAAGTCTTTCTAAATGCTCAATATCTGATGCAATCACTTATATTTTTTACTTAGAAATCGATACCTTGACAAAACATACCACTACAAATATAGACTGACAAAGGAACATTTGAATTGTGAATCCAATCGTGTAACCCAATCCCTTTATCTATCAACATTAGCTCATACCTTGAAGTTTTTTTTATGAATTCATGTATCTTCGCTTATCATTGATTGACTCTCCATCGATCTTACCATATCCTTTGCTAAAAATCCAACTGTACTCATTACCAAACTCAAATTCACAACAAAAAAACTTATCATCACACTTGAGTTGAAAATTTGTAAACTCCTTTCCCAGGATACATATATAGCCCTCGCAATTAGAGAATGTTTTCTCACTCTCACCTCTTTCTGAAGGCTACACTACATCCCACTAATTTTCGTATTATGACTATTGATCCTTTAAATTATATTCGAGCATTGTCCCAACATCTCCTAGAACTTTCTATACAACCACATTACTAACCAAATAGTAGAAAACCACAATCTTAGATACGCGCAAGTCGTTATTACCACACATAATCTGTTTAACTAACCATCCTCATCATGTCGTTGCATCCCAATCACAATCCATCACAAACTCTTATTACCATCATTCTTGTTAGCCTTTGTGATCACCGCGAAGTAAACCTTATCATCGACATGACACCTTAAGCATAGTTATTTCAACCAAATTAACGGGCTAACCCCAATTTCATATGCGCTTTCTCACTAAAATCGTCAATTGCTTTCACACAAGTATACTTTTTGGGACTATCTTTACCCATAAACTTGTCATTCTGATATCGATCCAATCCTTTGAAGCCTAAGATAAAATCACTAGTCCTTATTTAGAATCCTCCATGTATACTTTACAACCTATAGGCATTAATATTGTACCAAAGATCCACCACTAAAATCTTCTATAAAAACAATGCCAAACCCAAGCGTCTGTAGTAACAAACTAGTTGGTTTCTCAAATGTGAATGCAATACCGAATTTTATTATCTGAACATGTCATACAAATGATAACTCTTTAAGTAGTTAGTATTCACACTTGAAAATAAACGTATTCGTTTCCACATAACTCTAGTACCATACCATGAAAGTCTGTTAGACCCCTCCTTAGAGCACATGATAACAATCAAGAAGATCGTATCAAAATATTCCACATATTTCTACCCATTGAATAAATGTAAAGAATTTTCTAATTCATTTTGTCTCTAGCCCAAGCAAATTTGCATTCTTTCTTGGATCAGGTCGATAACAAAAGTAACACACGTGATAGGTCTAACTAGGTAATCATCAATATTGTTGTAGTAGTCATATCATGACTCTCTCTGATATACACTCAATCAATAAAATGGTAGTAGAGATTCTGACCTTAATTGACGCAACATAATTTCATAATTCTCCAAGAAACTCGTACATATTATGACAACTTTACTAACTGTGTTTACCAAAGTAATGATGTTCATTATCTAGCCATTCCTTACAAAACTTCTTGAATGTCGTCACCTTTGCAGAGTCTTCTGGCTTCACCCCCTCTACCTGCATCACAAAATAAATCACTTCCTGAAATGATTTTGTTGAAGTAGCCACCTATAAAGCTTGAATCTACAAATCTAACCTCAATCCCTTCACAAAGTAGCGAATCTTCTATATCGGACTGAAGCAAAGTTGAGTCACATATCTGGATAAATCACAAAAATTGGCCACATAGGCTGCAACTGATATCCTCCACTGTTCTATATTCAGGACTTATCTTTCATCTTGTCTCTCAAATTTTGGGGTATATACTTCTCCAAAATTTAAGTTAAGAGTTAGGATTAGGTTGAGTCATTGATTATTAAAGTGCAGATTGAGAATAAAATTGTATTGATTAAATATAATTTCATATCATATTCTACTTGTTTGAATATCAATAAGGTGACTTCTGAAGAGATGTAAACAAAGTTGAGTGACCTTCTTATCATTAAAAAGGAAAAAACCATGACTTTATTAGATAATTATCAATAGTTGAGTGACTTTTATCATAGAATTAATATAATCTACTAATTTAGACAACCTATTTAATTATATCACTTTCCTAATGTCACACCTCGAGCCTACGCCCTAGACGTGGCTGGCACTCGGAGACCATTGCTGGCACCAAGTTAACCCTTGGCCTGGCTACCTATGATTCACATGAATCAATGGGCTACAAAGAAGATTTAATAAATAAGAATTTAAATCATTTAAATAAAATTTTAAAACATTGTCTAAAATACTTGACATAAATGATAAGTTTCAGAGAAAAATACTGGAAATTGTCAAATTGATTCTATCTATGAAGCCTCTATTGTGTAAGATAGGCATCGATACAAGGTCCACAATGACTCAAATATCACTAAAACAGAATATAGAAATGGGGTGCTCGTGAAGAAAAGAGATCTCACCAAAAAAACTAGCAAGAGGTGTCGAGTGATCTCAACGGAGCACATATGGATGACCCCGAACACATGTATCTGCATCATAAACAGATACAGACCGAATGCCATTAGTATATTGAATGTACAAATATTTAATATAGATGAGTAATACAATAAATGTTGTGATGACTAGACACCTATCAAGAAAAATAACGTAGAATTAAGTAGCGAAAACTATTTGTATTTTATAATAAGCTATGCAATATAAGCAATATGAAAGTAGAGAACTATACTCTATGGGGAGTTTCTCTAACCGACAACCATCACTATGAGCCTAGTGATGATACAACGTTTCACCCACATTGGAAGGGTCATCCTATATTTTGCGAGGTATATGATGTTAAATATAACTATGAATCCATCCAATAAGCCATCTTGAGGAAGTAAGGAGTCACCCAAAAAGTCGGTACGATCCTATCCTACATTGGTTACATAATTTATGGGACTTCGAGTTAGAAATAGACTCTTACCCAATTTGGTGCTCGATACTACTTCCAAAATAAACCGTATCAATTATTCTCAATAACCCGTTATAGAGGAAGGGAATATTTCTTTATTTTACTATCACTTTTCTTTACTGAATTACTTTTCAGAAGAAAATCAATTATACTTTTTTTCTTTCGCAGTTGTCAAATAGTACATAATAAGTAATTTTATTCTTTCTTACAAATGTTTTTCAAAACATGGATTTAAACGTATACTTATGGACTTACCTATCAAGTCTGATTTTGATGTATCATAAATATCATATAGTAATCTTTATAAACATGAATTTTATGAATAGGGTTCATGTTCTATGAAAAATGAGCCACATTTTAGAGTTCAATATGCAGAATAGAAATAAAAATCTCAATGATTATGGAATTGGAATTCAGAATAAGTAACACAACTAATTTGGATTTCAAGACACTATGGATAACACTCTGAACATAAACTTTTAATGAATGAATTTAGATGTAGAGCGTGAGGAGGAACTTATTCCATTACTATGAGTAACCTTACATACCAGGATGAAAAAAGTTCTTGAAAAATTGGAAGAACACTTGAAAACCCTAGTTTTCTCCTCTCGGATCCTTGCTCTAAGACTTTGAAGCCTTAATAAAAGTAATAGGGTCGATTCATACTGCCCAGAACCTTATTTAAATGTAAAAACTTTGGGTTTTAGACATAGAAAGGGTGGAAAAAGACAAAACTATCCATCATAAAAAACTGACAAAAACCTTCCACGAGGCCATCTATGGTTCGTGGTTTGTGTATGCATCTAAAGTTTCTTACCTGAAATATAGTAAACAAGAAAGGAAATAAACAAGAAAACGATAGTATTTGAATTTGAATTTGTGCAATAGTTATAATCTTTATGAAATCTTTAAGAAAATATATGTAAACCCTTAATTCTTCTTTTCATAATTGTTCTTCACTTGATGAAATACTTGCGGCTCAACACCTGGAGCGAAGACCTCTTTATATGCGAAAGATTGTCCAGTCACCACTGAAGAGCAAGGATTCTCTATGTGTTTCTGTGTGTTCTTCTATTCTTATGAAGACCCCTTTATATCGGCGTGAGCTGCGGTTTTAGGGGTATTTGGTCCAAGTAATTTAAAGGACCTTGGGCTTGAAGAATGTGAGTTGGGCTCGTCTTATCAACTTAATGGACTTGCCCAAATGTAATTTATACTTCAGTTAAGTCATTTAATTTTTACTTAAAATATTAATCCAACTTTATTAACCAATAAGACTTTCTCAATGTACCATGAATTTAAGATTTAATCCAAATTTAATATAAATTTATCAATAAAACTTCACTTTTACAGCTTGATCTACGGACCATACATCCCATCCGTGGAATTTATATTAAATTTTAAGGCTTAAAATTTCATTATATGTTTAGAAAATAACTACCCGTAGAAGTTTCTACGGACCGTAGATTCAATCCATCAAATTTATTTTGAATTTTAAGGCTCATAAGCTTGTTCTATGGGTCAAAACTATGGCATGTAGAAGTTCTACGACCTATAGATGGATCCATAGGAATTGAACCTCACAATTTGACTCTCTGATGTACAACTTGAAAGTACGGATCGTAGTTCAATCTACAACCTATAGAAGGATTTTGTAGTTCATTGACTTAGAAAACTCTGATGTGGTAGTCTCTGGTAAACCAACCATAACTTTTTACTCCAGAACTTGAAATGAGGAAAACTTATTGGTGTTGGAAAGAGGACTCACATAACTTTAATTTGACAGGTCATGGGACACCTGATTCATTATGATATGAGAGATATGATTATTTGATGTTGACATAAGTGGAATCTTACATCAAAATATAATCGGTAAGGAAGTTTCAACTCAACATTGGGCTAGGGGATTCTAGTGACCATAATTCATATCCAAATCTATTCTCATACTAAAGAATTGACCTTAACACCTATGAACTATTTAATAATGACTTTGTAATACTTCGCGACTGTACTGTTAGAATCCGAATAGTTCATCTTATGTATATGAGTTTGAACCAGGTGATATAATACTTGCTCATGTGTTTTTAAGGTCCTTTACCAAGTGTACCAAGGGTATCTTAAGTTATTTAGGGTCATAAGGGACCTCTAACACTAAGTCAAGTTCAAACTATTTCTACCGCCTTAGTTTTTCGCATTAGTTAACACAAGACTCAACTTCAAATGACCATATCTTTCAGTATATAAAGAACTACATAGACCGTAACCTATCAAATTAAAGATCTATGAGTCTTCTTTCTAACGCCACCAAGTTTGCATCAATTAGAGTTTGAGTTAAAATTTATGTTCTTTTTATCAAACACTATCTTGCCACGCGTCGGACGTGCGGCGGAGGCTTTTTTCCACTCGGGCGCACGACTAGGAAGAACCTACTCCCTTCCTATGCGGTTGGTTGTGCGCCTGAGGTGTTCTCCGTGCGGGCGCGAGGGCATCTTAGGCCTTTAATGACCCTCCTAAAACGTAATTAACCTCCCTAGTTCATAAATTTACCATAGAAATAAAATTATTCAAGAAACTAACTTTTTGCAAGGTTCATCCATCATCCAAGGTAAGATTTGACCATAAAAAATTATAATTCCTTCATCTTAATGCGAATCAATAACTCCTAGTGATGAAATTCATAGATTTTTCAAGAAAGCTCCTCAAGAACTCATCTCCAAGTTCAAGAAAGGTTTTGTAGGTCTTCTTCTTCCAAGATCATACTTTTTTCGGTAATTGGAGAGATTAAGCTATGTAAGACTTTAATGAGTAATTCCTTTCATCCTCATATAAAAGATTTATCAATGTTCATGAACTGAATTCCCTAGTTAGGGTTATCAAACCCACTTTTGAATTCCATACCCGAATTGAATGATTTACTAAATTTTATTTACAATTAAAGATTCTTGACCTATATACTTCCTTTTTATACTTAGTAAGGTTTTACATTGTTATTCTTGTGAGTTATTGACACGACATTGTTATTATTTCATGAAGCTTATATTTCAAAGCATGATTTTAGAGTCTTTATGATATTATGAAAATTAATGTTGAATACTTATGAGCTAAGCAAGTTAGAAAACTTTCTTATGATTTAAGTTATATACATGACTTTGAAAGATATATTTAAGAAAGATTTGAGCTTTGACTCACATATTTGACCTTGGTCTTACTGATATTGAAACATATAGATATTTTATCATACTATGAGCATATTATACAAGTATATTATTTTGGGAGTAGTATTGAGTAGCAACATAGGGTAAGATTTAGACAACACAAATCCTATAAACTACATAGCCAACGTAGATAGGATCGTACTGCAAGACGAGCAACCCCTTACCTACCTCAGAAAGACTTTTTAAAGGATCCATTAGTTTAGTTGTGTTCTATACTCCAACAAGGTATAGAGCGGCTCTGGTAATGTGGGTAAGCCGTTGTATCATCACGAGGCTCATAGTGATGGTTGTAGGTTAAAAACTCTTAGAAATCAAAGAGAATATGTATATATATAATCCAATTTAGTTCACTATTTAATATTATTTATTTTTATTTGTGAAGTTTAAATTATTTTATCTCATGTTTATGCTTTACTTCAACTGAGTTATATTTCAATCTTCCAGTCCAGTTATTGTTTCACTCAACCTTATTACATACTCGTATATTCAATTTACTAATGTCATTCCCCATGTATCATCTTATGATGCAAATATAGGCGTTCAAGATCATCAATAGGCGTATTGTTGATATCATACAACTTTTTACTAGCTTTGGTAAGGCCTCCTTGCTTTCGGAGGACTCCAGTCATTTATTTACTTTAGTAGTTTTATTTAAGGTTGTAGTTGGTATGTCCTGACGCCTATCTCAGATAGTAGAGGCTTCATAGGCGGCCAACCTTCCAATGCTTCCAAGGTATGGTTCATCGAGAAGGGACCCTAGATGGACCATGGTGTCTCGTACAATCCGTTTAGGGGTCTGTACAAGTCACTCATCAATTTTTAAGTTTTGAGTGAACTTCAAACGATCATATCTCTCAAAACATAATGAATTTTGTAGTCCATAATCTATGTAATTAAAGGACTTTGAGTCCTTTTTAATGTCACCAAGTTTGCCTCTTTTCGAGTTTGGAGTAAAAAGTTATGCCTGTTTTAGTGAAGCCTTATCTGACAGACGAAGGTTCACAGAAGGATACACACTGTAGAGCCTTAAATGGTCCATGAAACCTTCCTTGAAGGGCACCCTGTCATTTTTTAAGCTGCAGTCGGTTGGATCTTCACCCTATATGCTTGGTACTTAAACTACGTCGTTTTAACCCTTATTCTAAGCCTAAACCACGACGTTTAACATCTAATTAAGGTCTTAGAAAGTGTTCATCAATTTTTTTACGTTCATTAACACTTCAAGTCATGAGATCTAGGTTTGAAGAGGAGAAAACCTAGGTTTCAAGCATTCTTTGAGTTTCATTGATTTCGCCAAGAACTTCGTTCTTCAAAGTATGTAAGGATATCATAGTGTTGGACTAGTTCTTCCTCACACCCTACATCTACTTTCAAATTAGTAAAAGAGTAATTTAGGGTTCTATCACTAGATTTGAGTATTCTTGATATTAGTTCATATTGAGTTATGAGTTCTTGAGTTCTGATTATCGATTTCTATTTCCTGATTATTGAACTGCTATATCTTGCATTGAGATTCTTAAGTTGATTTTTCATGTCTATTTTTAAACATGAGCCCTATTTTCTTAGTATTTATTGAGTTCTTATTGCGAATGTTTTAAACAAAAACATAATTGTTTAAACTGAGTTTTGAAAAAGAAAAGAGGAGTTTGAGAAGAGCTTAGCCAAGATTCAAGCAGAGTATAAGGGAGAAAAGTATTTCTCAAATGTTTCATTTTTTCATGAAGAAAGAAAATATATTTTTTGAAAAGATAAAAATATTTTTCACAAAGATTGAGTATAGAAAAGTTACCTCTTAAAAAGGCCCTTTTGAGTAATTTTCTCAAACTTGAATATATTTTTACATTGAGCAAAGAAAAACCTTGTGTGTTAAATGAGGAAGAACTAGGCTAGAAAAGAATCCTTCATTAATTCATCAATTTCATTGCCTCTTCCCTGTCCCAGGTGTTCATTAAGAGGATAGTTTACACAATTATCTCAAACCAGAGAAATAGTATGTTTTTATATATTTGAGCAAGAGTATATATTATTCGGAGTAGTATTGAGCAACGACATAGGGGAGAGTTTAGACAACTCACAACTCATACACCATGTCTTGTCAACATAGGTACATGATCATACTTTTTAAATGAATCCTTAGTGCCTTCAGGAAAATCTTAGTGGATGCACTTAGTTGAGAGGCACAATATTTCGGCACGATATAGGATAATTCTGGAAGCATGGACAAGACGTTGTATCATCACGTAGCTCATAGTGATGGTTGCCAGTTAGAAAATCTCACAATAGAGTTAAAATGTATTTTAAATATATCACTTATTATGTTGAGTTTAGAGATGAGTAAGTATTTTGTAAAGCTTTCAATGATTTAACTCATATATTTCTTTACATCCATCTTTAGTATATTTTATCCTTTGTAGTCCTTTCATTAAGTTATTTCTCTTCAGTTATATTACATACGTGTACATTCAATGTTCTGATGTCATTCATCGTGCTTCTTTTTATGATGTAGATACAGGTGTTCAGGATCATCAACAACTTCTTCCTTGAGATCACTATACACTCCAGCTAGCTTTCATGAGCCTCCTTGTATTTAAGAGAACTTCACATTTACTTTCTAGTTAGTAGTTCTGAGATGTCGTGGGTCTTTTACTGATATCCTTATTTAGTATCCTAGGTTGTCTATGTATTCATGTTAGTAAAATCTTATTTATGGTTGTGAGGGCCCCACTTCTATAAATGAGGGACTACATACATTTAAGAAAAGTTTTCCTTCTTTGATACTCTAAATTGTGCAGTAGAATTATTTCATAAGGAACTTATTCAAACTCGTGCGTTTCTTAGATCTATTCGACTAAACCTCATACTCAAGGTAGTTGAAAATCAAAGAATGGATTCTTATCGATGAGTTACTATTAGCAAAAGTCTTGAGTATGTCATGAGACTATAGATGGGCTTGAGAGAAGCTCGTGAGTGAGCTTTAATTATTAAGATTTGAAATAATGCACTCTTATTCATATGAATCGTGTGTACAAGCTAAAAGCAAGATATACTCCAAGACTCTATTCTCTAAGTCTTGTTTCAGGTGACACTCTTTAAGAGGAGAGTATGTTCTAGAGCTTGGGTAGTATTTTCAGAAAAAAAGATATTATGAGTTACAGTGTTATAAGTAGTAGTAGGAAAAGTGCCAATAGTTAGAAAAATGCATGCAGATGTATAGTATTCTTTAAAAGAGGAATAGTGATGAGGAAAATTATGTTGTTTCACTTATGCACCCAGGAAGTTATTAATGAGGAGTTGTCCCTTATGGGTAGACGAAGAACTTATGATTTTTTGTAGATTTCATGATAGAAGGTAGAGTAAGAGTTACTAGTATGGATGAGTTAGGGTATACTTTAACCAGAAGAGAGTTTATGTCAATGTCATTGTGTTATTGAAGGCCAAGTATATGTGTTGAATAAAGAGCACAACTTTATAACATTGGAATCATGTGCTATATAATTGTGAAATCAAACCCTACAATGAATAATAGGTATTACCTTTCGTGAAAATGAATCCACAAAGAAAAGACGACAATAGGAACAAGAAACTGATAACCACGAAAGCAAACCTGGAACTGAAACATTTATTTTTATTTTTACTTTTGTTGTTATTCGATTGAGTATTGTTGGAAAAAAAAGTTTTTTTGTATATGTGTAGGGGAGGTGACTGTATTTTGCGTTGCTCTTGTTTTTTCTTTTTCTGTGAGTATGTCTCCATTTTGTTCTTATGTGGATATGGTGTAGTAGTATATGTAGTATATGTGTGGGGTGAGATCGTGTTGTTGTGTGTTGTGTGTTCGATATGTGTTGGGTTTGTTTTCTATTTTTGTTATGGGAAATGGGGTGTTGTGGTTATTGGGTGTTGATAGTGGAATGGGAAGTGGGATCTTTAGGTTAGTGGGGTGGTTAGGATGTTATATTATTTTAAATAATATAATATGATATAATATAAGAATATTATTAACTATTTTTTTTAACTAATAAAAAATTAAGTAGCTAATGATAAATTATAATTAAGAAATACTTGTTTATTTGTTAAATTAAAATTAGAAGAAACATATATATTTTTATAAATTTTCTTTTCTTCAAAAACAAAACCTACTTTAATAATGCAAATCCATTTTTTTAGTTTTCAAATATATAAAATAAACTTAATACGATAAATCCAAAAAATATTAATTAATTTTTTTTAAAAAGATATTGAAGAACTATAAATGGTGTAAAACATCAAGTTCGGTAAAAATTATGTGTCTATAGTTTTTCCCTATTTGAGTGGAAACACAAAGACTTTACATACAAAGAAGTAGACAACATGACAAGTTTTGACCAGACTTTTATTTAAAAGAAATAATATTACACCAAGTCTTGGTTTTGAACATCCTACATATCTCGAGTTATAATTAAATCAGGTCATGTGTAGTTCAAGGAGATGGAATGATGAGTTGAAGTCAAGTGAGGTCACATCAAACCTCTAGTTCGCGACTCTTATTTTTTCATGAAAATGAAAGACAAAAAATAAAAAGAAAATAAAAGTACAAGATCCTATCTATGTAGCTTCTCTTGAATATTAACTTAGGTTTTCATTCTTCTCAAGTTGTGAGAAATTAATTTTCATCTCGAGTGAGCTTGAAGGTTTAACTTGTTCTCCAGGTAGGCTTCTACTATTTGAGATTGGAAATCGAACTTGTTCTTAAGTGTGCTCCTACTACTTCACTTAAAAATGAGCTTAAATGTTTATTCCTTTCTAGATAAGATCCCGAGCTTGATATGTGGATTGACCTTATTCTACAATGGGATCCCTGAAACTAAAACAAACAAAAGTAATAGCATAAAATCTTTCCTAGTTTATGGTAAAGAAAATTTTGTGTGAAAAGATGGTGCTTAGCTTTTAATCTAGACTCTGAATGACTCAAGCTTTGTTGTGATGCATTCTTCAAATGGCTTCAAAATATTTATATCAACTTCATTTTTCATGATGATCCTGGTAAATTAAATTATGTCATACTAAGTCTCATTTTCCAAGAGGGTCCTGCTATACTAAATCCCATTATCCAGGAGGGTTCTTTTATACTAAATTTCATTATCCAGGAGGGTGCTGCTATACTATGTCTCATTGTCTAGGAGAGTACTACTATACTAAGTCCCATTATGTAAGAGAGTCTTGCTAATCCCATTGTCCAGGAGGTTTCTGCTAAAGTCAATCTCATTATGTAGGAGGATCCTTCTAATCTTATTAGGTCAAACTTATTTTCAAATAGACCACAAATTATTTTGTTTTGTTTTTTTTTTTTTCTTCAAAAAGACACCATTCAAAAGAATACTAAAGGATGAAGAGAAAGAAATCATTTCGTGGTTGCGAATGTCTTTTATTTAGTAGCTACCAACAATTAGTACTATGTATAAGAATCATCTCCAACTACTTTCAGACAAATTTGAGGTCAGCATTGAGTAATCCTTATCGTTTCAAATGGTACCTCAAACATACTTAAGTATTTACAAAATCTATTCATCTTGCATCAATTAAGGTATTAGAATTTATTCATATCATCATTATTCAAGTGCTCTTCCAACAAATGAAGTCCTACTTCACATAATAGAAGTGTTCTGGTTTTAGGACGTTTTGGAAGTCACTCACACTTTGAAAAATGTTCAATGCATAAGATTGAGATACCATAAGTATTCCCTCATGTAACTATCCACTAATTTGATAACACCAAAAATGGGATCAAATAGGACCTTGCCATTGTCTTGTAATGTAGGCTTAGGCAAATACATGATATTCATTTGAGATAAAGTGACTATTTCCTCCCTAAATATTGCACTATGCTCTCCATTTTTTTAATTTTCGCATTTGATCTTTGTTTTAATGGAAGTTTCCCCTAATTTATTTTCTTTTTCTTTTTCTTCTCATTTTCCTTCCTTTTGTTTGAGATTTTTTTTAGCATTTCTTTGTTGTGTATTTCTTCAAACTTTCACATATTTGATATTTCTACTTTGCTACCCAACTTAGATTCCTTGGCAAGGTAGATAATGGTAGTATGCTCAAGGAGGTGAGACCAAGCTTCCTTTTGTTGGAGGTTTGTTTTTTCATTTTTTTCTAGCTTTTGTTTGTTGTTTATTTCTTCAGAGTTTCACATATTTTATATTTTAACTTTGTTGTCAACTTAGATCTTAGACACTATAGATAATTGGTAGTGCGGTGAAGGAGGTGAGACCAAGGGCTAGTGCATTTATGTACTTAAAAGGATATATGCTAAGATGTGGTTATTTAAATAAAAAGGTTTCATGCTCAAAATGGGAATTCTTGTAAACCCTCGGAATCAAGAAGTCTATAAAAGGGGCCAAGTGGGAGGTCACCAGCCTATAACTGAGCCACAACACTCTTCATGGAGCTATTCAGTGGCCGTGAAGGGCACTGTGGCTCATGGTGGTGCTCGTGGAGCTTTTCAGTGCTTGGCCAAGAGGGGCTCCTCTCCCACGAACCCCTAGACATATCGTGGTGAGACTCATGCCCCGTGGTTGTGGACGTGAAGGGGAGGCAGAACCCACCCCAAGGCCAGCTCCTTCTCACTGACCTCCAGACGGGTCGTGAAGGGGAAGACGACTCGTGAAGTTGGTAGTGATGTGGGATAAGGGTTCAAGGGGCCTTCCCAGGCCACTGGTCCAGCGTCACGTCTTCCTAGATAGCTTGTTGACCCTGAGACGGCTAGTGAGGGCCTCCATCTGGGGTTCGCATCAACTGTAACTTAGTGGAAATTGGGTCTTTTCCTAAATATTTTATCTTGATACTATGTCATTTTTTTCCTTACCTAAAACCCCTATATATGTGATTTTAACACAAAAATCAACCCATTCAAGTCGTTCTCTCAAAATTACAAAAGAAGAACAAGTTCTTCTCTAAGTTATTTCTCTCTCTAGAAAGCTTGAAGAAGAAGGGTCCAAGCTAGGGTTTGCAAGTCAAGTCTCCAATTCCACCATTGAAGTTAAGAAATTTGCATTAAGGTATGATGGTTTTCATCCATGGAGACCTTTCCTCCATGGAGTTCCCAAATTCTCCGATTTACAAAGTTAAAATTCCCCAATTGAGTTAGGGTTTTCTTCTATTTCATGGGTTCTTTTAAATATTGAATTATTTGATTTTTTTATGATCTATCAAACATGAATTGAGATAATTACATGATTTTATGATGAATACCATGAACCCATGCTAAACCCATGTTTTCTAGATATTGATGATTGAAAGTTTTTGAATTATGAAAAGAGAATTATGGAATTATGCATGTTCTTATGAAATTGATGAAAATGTTTTGACGATGCTTTGAGAGGGAAATATCAATGTTGTTGTTGTTGTGTTGCTGAAAGGATTTCTCATAAACATATAAAAGCATGACTTTGAGAGGTTTTCTCACATAAAAAGAGTTCTTAAGGTTGAAAGACTTTTACACCTAAAATGAACTAAATGTTAAGGAGCTATTCTAATGTTGAGGAAAAAGGTGATTACCCATGCTCTCTAATTAAAAGACAAGAGGCAATTACCCATGTTCCTTTAAGAGATAGGATGAATATAATTAAGAACTATTTGGTGGAAACTATGCTTAGCACTGAGTGGACAGGTGGTGATTACCCGTGTCCCATAAACTATGTGCCAACATAGGATTGTCTAGATAGAAATTAGCTAGTGGATCCACATAAGCTAAAAGTTCATGGTCCTTAGCTTTACAAGTAGTTGATACGCTCAAATTACACCTCCCTAAAGAAGCGTAAGCGATCGTTATCAAGTAAAGAACCCAACTTGTAGGTTGGGGTCGATCCCACAAGGAAAATGGTTTAGACTTTACTTTAATTCACGATTATATCCAATTAGTCAAAGTATTTCCAAGAAAACAATAATAAATTAAAAGGGGGGGTTTTGTGAATCAATTATGAAAATTCAGTAAGTAATCAGAATTTAGTAGTCAATGTTGGTTGTTATCAAGCTGAGAAAGATAACTAGGGTATACGTGTTCCCCACAAGCTCATAACGCAGTAATCCTAGTAACAA
>JAJOOO010080603.1:0-10343 GCA_029582685.1 Solanum piurae
ATATTTATAATATTAGTAAATAGTAATATTATTGAAAGTTTTAAATTTGTTAACTTCATGCTTTTAGTGTGGAGTGTGGATTTGTAATATCTTATTATTTATATTTTATTGATTGATTTATGATATATATCGAAAAGACGAATAATTTAATCAAATATAAAACTAATTTAATCGATAAGTTTATTTGGCACCCCCGGACTCTAAATCCTGGATCCGCCACTGATTACAATCAAGGTTTTATGATAACTTACATGATACTATAGATTAAATTATAGTATATTACTTCAAATCATGTGTAACACCATGCCTCCCACTCATTTTGTGGTTCAAAGCCCTATTGTTTCTTTATGTTCTCTGCAGCTTTAATACAGGGCACATATATATACTATGACTTTGATGTGAATAGTACTAATAAAACATTGTTAGTGGAGCATGATGGCATGGCACAGAATATTTAGAATAAACATTACTACTTAAAAGAAGGCATAGGAGCAGTACACATTTATTTTACTTATTTGACTTAATGATTTCTGCAAATATATATATATATATATATATATATGAAGTTGTAAGAGGTTCATATACTTTTAATTAAGCTAATTAGGAGTAGTATTAATGAAAACAGACATAAATAAAAACATACTATAATTAAGCTAAATATGATTGGGATTATGTTTTAGTCTTTTAAGGAACCTCATAATCTGGACTCTGGATCCATTTGGACTTTAAGATCAAACTAGATCAAAGAAATCTATTTCAAATTCGAAAGATTTTAGTCCAAATGTTTGGGCTTCTAAACAGTGCAGGTCCCTAATTCTGGTGGCCCTTTTACTTGATCACTCACAACTTATAATATGCATTGACACATACATAATAAAATATACAGTAAAATCTATTGACTAGCTAAAGATTAAGCTTTACAACTCAACTCTAAAGCCCAATAAATTTGACAGTACCTACCTATATCTTCCAATGAAAAATACCAACATCTGAATATTTTCATCCTGATAACCCATAAAAATTTCAAGGTCTCTATAGCCAGAAGTCGCATTTTTGTACAACACCAGAAATAATAATTAACTAACGTTGATAGCTTAATTACCGTTAAATATGTATTTTTAGAGGCGATTAGCAATCTTTGCAAATATTGTTCTTAAAGCCTATAGCGACATTGAATCCTGACAATTAACTAATGTCGTTGAAGGCTAAGCACTTTTTATTAATATGTATCTTTATTGTCGCTAAAAGTTAATTATGTTGTAGTGTCGACACATCTTTTGTCCAAAATTTATTTCACTTTTTTTTAATCCAAAAATACTTTTTTCTATTTTTAATGGGTATGATTGGAAATACCTGGACGAAATACATACAAAATTTACGATTGGAGGTGATTTGAAATCAAAATTCGTAATAGAGATCGAATTGGAAGAATATCACTCAAAAAACATATAGAATCACTTATGTATATCAAGTTTATTAGTGTATAATACACACACAGATACATGCACGGATATAGAAGGATTAAATACACAAATACCATAGTGACTCAACTCGATTCCATCATAACAATTCAAAACACCATTTTGAGATTGAGTTCAATTTGTCTCCAAATACCTTCAAAATTGAGTTCATAACTACGCACACTTTTATTAGTTGATGATATTCTCAACAATATGACACCTCGACCTAACTCAACCCCAAAAGTTAGTTCATGAAAGGAGATTTGTCCAAGTCCATATAAGGAGACCAAATTTCCATTCTTCTACCAATGTGGGACTTCTTGAAATAATTTGAGTAATCAATCAATCAAAAAAATATTACTCTCCAAGAAAGCAAAAATTAATTATACGTAAAGCCTTAGTTAAAAAGTTTACCGTTGAAGATGCTACAAAACAAGAGTTTGTCGTTTGAAAGTTTTATTAATGGCAGATGAATGACGAGAAGGACATAAGAGTTTAAACTAAATGATAACTCCATGAATGGAGTTTAATACTTGGAGAATTTACAGAGCATTTGAAAGAAGAAGAAGGAAGAAGATTGTATTAATGTCTTGATACAGTGAATCTGTACATACATGCTTTTATATACTACTCTCACTCTGAATGAATACAAAATATCTCTAACAAACTTTGTAGCTAACTATTGCCATGTCATCAGCTAGTAACTAACTTTTGGAAACTTCTAACTAACATAACCGTAAGCTTTGTTATTTCTGTATTTGCTAACACTCCCCCTCAAGCTTATGGTTGAAATATATTTTTCATTCCAAGATTGCTTAGTAGTAGATGGTGTTGTCCTTGTCCGAGACTCTTTGTGAGTAGATCAGCAAGTTGATGCTTGGTGTTAATATATTCTGTCTTCAGTACTCTTTGACAAATTCTTTCTCTTACAAAGTGACAGTCTATGTCTATGTGTTTTGTACGCTCATGGAAGATAGGATTAGCTGCTATTTGTATTGCTACTTTGCTATCACATACCATTTTTACTGGTACTGTTATACTGACTCCCAACTCTTTGTATAAGCCTATCAACCAAGTTATTTCAGCTGCACATGTGGCCATGCTCCTGAATTCTGCCTCAGCTGAGCTTCTTGACACAGTCCCTTGCTTCTTAGACTTCCATGATATTAATCCTCCTCCAAACTTCACTAAATACCCTGTAACTGATTTTCTTGTTTCAAAACATGCCCCCTAGTCAGAGTCACAATAAGTTGTTAGCTGTGTAGTTTGTTCAGCTGGCATTACTAATCCTAGACCAGGTGTTTCTTTGATGTATTTTACTGCTCTTAATGCTGCCTCCATATGTGACTCCTTAGGACAATGCATGAACTGGCTAAGAACTTGTGCAGTAAAAGCAAGATCAGGCCTAGTCATAGTCAGATAGATAAGTTTTCCTACCAACTTTTGATACATTGCAGGATTAGCAAGTGGTTTATCATGGTCAGGACTTGAACCAGTCACATGCTCATCATATTGAATTGATGTGAGTCTTTTGTTCAGCTCCAAAGGTGTATGAACTGGTTTTGCTCCTCCTAGTCCAGTTTCATACAGCAGCTCCAAAGCATATTTCCTCTGTGTCATCAGGATGCCCTTGTTTGGTCTAGAAAACTCAATGCCTAAGAAGAATTTTAATTCCCCTAGGTCCTTCATTTTGAACTTCTTTTGAATTTCCTGTCTTGTATTACATAGGAGTTGGTGGTTGCTTCCAGTGACTAGAAGATCATCTATATACACCAATATCACCACAATATCATTCCCACTTTGCTGTGTGAATAGAGAGTAGTCATAATGACTTTGTTTGAACCCCATCTGGACTAGTGCCTCTGTTAACTTCATGTTCCATTATCTGGATGCTTGTTTTAAGCCATACAATGACTTGTGGAGTTTGCAGACCTTGTGATTCTCCCTCTGTCTAGCAAAACCACAGGGAATGTCCATGTAGACCTCTTCGTGTAAATCACCATTCAAGAAAGCATTGTGGACATCCATCTGATATACATACCATCCTTTGGAAGCAGCCAAAGCAACCACAGACCTGACAGTCACCATCTTTGCCACAGGGCTAAAAGTCTCACCATAATCAAGCCCTTCTTGTTGACTAAAACCTTTAGCCACAAGTCTGGCTTTGTACCTTTCAACCTCCCCAGAAGCTAAGTACTTAATTTTATATATTTATTTGCAGCTAATAGGCTTCTTACCAGGTGGTAGATCCACGATGCTCCAGGTCTGATTGCTTTCCAGAGCATCAATCTCTGCCTGCATAGCCTGTCTCTATTTAGGATCATTAGCAGCTTCTTTAAATGAACTAGGTTCAGAAACAGCTGAGTAAGCACTCAAGGCCATTCTATATGTAGAAGACAAGTGGTTGTAGGACAAGTGATCTGCTAGTGAATAAGAACATGCAGTAGACTTAGCCTTAGAAACAAAATCCTGCAGCCATAGAGGGGGCTTGGTGGACCTTGTTGACCTTCTAGGAAGCACCTCAGTAGCTGGAGGATTCACATCAGTAAACTCAGGTGAGGCTGGTGTAGGACAATCAAAAGAGGAAGATGGTGGAGATGAAACAACTGGAGGTAGGACAGGAGATACATAGTCCATAATTGGAAACATAACATTAGGTGAGGCTTGGAGATTTCTATAAGGAAACAAATCTTCTTGAAACACCACAAGCCTATTTACAGTGAACATTGTGGCATGAATATCATAAAGAATATAGCCCTTTTGTGTGGAGGAGTATCCCATAAACACAGTAGGAACAGCTCTTGCAGAAAACTTATCAGGTTTCTGAGGACTTGCAGCATAACACAAACAACCAAACACCTTGAGATGAGACAAGTCTGGAGGATGCCTGTATAATTTTTCAAAGGAGGATTTGTAGCCTAGTAATTTTGAAGGGATTCTGTTTAAAATATAAAGAGCAGTGAGGACACACTCCCCCCAGAATCTCAAAGGTATAGAGGCTTGAAATCTTAAAGCTCTGGACATATCAAGAATGGTTATGTGCTTTCTTTCAGCAACCCCATTTTGTTGTGGGGTATACACATAAGTAGTCTGATGTAGAATGCCCATGTTACTCAATAGAGTTTGAAACTCAGTGCTGAGAAACTCACATCCATTATCAGACCTGAATGTTTTAACACTTGTGGAAAATAAGTTTTGAACTCTTGTAAGAAAATTCTTTATAACAACTATTGAATCAGCTTTTGAAGCAATCAAAAATACCCACGTATATCTGATGAAGTCATCTACAATTGTAACAAAATACTTCTTTTCATTGTGAGTGGGAACTTTATAAGGTCCCTACAAATCACAATGAATCAATTCAAATACAGCAGTAGTGTTATGAACACTTAAAGAGAATGGAAGTTTAGATTGTTTAAGGCTTATGCTCTTATCATTGACCAAGAGAGTCAGAGAAATCTAGCTAGTTCTACTTCTTACAGCTCAGGAGTAATAGAAGGAACAACAATGTATACTCATAGAAGCAACACACATAGTGGTGGAGCAGGGACATCTAGAAACTCATATCCAAGTGGAATAGGTGGTTCATACTCAGGAGGATCTAATGGTGGATATAGCAATGGTGCTAGTACTTCTGGAGGAGGTTATAAAGCCAGGAAATCACTTGTGTGTGAGCATTGTGGGTGCAAAGGACATTCTAGGGAACAGTGCTATAAGATTGTTGGATATCCTGCAGATTTCAAATCCAAAAGAAAGTCAAATGTGTATGCTAATCAAGTTACTGTTTCAGAAGAGTGTGGAAATGACTCATGTCAATCAAGAGTTGGTTTAGGATCAAATAGTGGTGCATTCTTCACTTCAGATCAATACTAGCAGATATTACAACTACTCACAAAGTCTAGAGGTGACAAGGTAGGAGAGTCCTCTGCAAACATTGCCACTGTTGCAAATGCAGGTAGCTCTCTTACAGTTTTATCTTGTAGTAGTAGTTGTAGTAGTAAATGGACATATAAAATTAAATACTTAGCTTCTGGGGAGGTTGAAAGGTACAAAGCCAGACTTGTGGCTAAAGGTTTTAGTCAACAAGAAGGGCTTGATTATGGTGAGACTTTTAGCCCTGTGGCAAAGATGGTGACTGTCAGGTCTGTGGTTGCTTTGGCTGCTTCCAAAGGATGGTATGTATATCAGATGGATGTGCACAATGCTTTCTTGAATGGTGATTTACACGAAGAGGTCTACATGGACATTCCCTGTGGTTTTGCTAGACAGAGGGAGAGTCACAAGGTCTGCAAACTCCACAAAGCATAGTTTTCCGAACCAGTTAACTGAAGAGAAATCAGAGAACTACCTGGAGTATCAGTGTGTTGAAGGAACAAGGGATGATTATGATCAACTACTGGAAATACAGCTTGGTTTGAAGTTCCTACAGCTTGGTTTGAAGTTCCATTTCCAGTGCTTGTTTCTTCAGATGCACTTTCATTCGCCATTGTTGTTTTATCTTTGCTTGTGATGCTTCCTTACAATCCACCTTTGAATAATGGTGAATCTGAGCACCTTCTACTTAGCTACTTGTTCTTTTAGTCCTTCATAATCGAAGGCTCTGATACCATGATAACTCTATGAATGGAGTTTAATACTTGGAGAATTTACAAAGCATTTGAAAGAAGAAGGAAGAAAATTGTATTAATGTCTTGATACAGTGAATCTGTACATACATGCTTTTATATACTACTCTCACTCTGAATGAATACAAAATATCTCTAACAAACTTTGTAGCTAACTATTGCCATGTCATCAGCTAGTAACTAACTTTTGGAAACTTCTAACTAACATAACCGTAAGCTTTGTTATTTTTGCATTTGCTAACACTAAAAAAGTATCAAAAATTGCTTGAAGATTTGAAGATCAAAAGGATCTCTTTATCAAAAGAGTTGATTGTTGGTTACTGAAAATAAAATTTGCTTGAAGATTTGAAGACCAAAAGAATCTCTTTACCAAACAAGTTTATTGTTGGGTTCTGAAAAGCTGTTTGAAGACATATTTTATTATGGGAAAAGCGTAAAAAATGTCCTTAAACTATGTGAAAGGAACAAAAATATCTTCCGTTTATAGTTTGATTCAAAAATGTCCTTATCGTCAAAACTTTGGCTAAAAAATGTCCTTTCAATCAATATTTTGGTCCAAAAATGCTCTTATAGTTACAAAAATGGGTCAAAATCCTTTTTTTCCGAATAAATATATATTTTTTCTTTTTAAACACATCTTCTTTCTAATTAAAATACTATTAAAGAACATTATTCTTGTTTTTTTTCTTCTAAAATCACTTTAACAAATAAAAATATAGGAAATATTTTTTTTCCTTTTTAATCTCATTTTATCAATTAAAATAGAATAACTTGATGTACCCTTTCAACATAAAATATATGTCATATATATATAATATATCCATCATTAATTTATATTTATATAACGATAAAAATAAGGATAATAAAATAAGAAATATTTTCATTTTTATTTTTTTCTGAATTGAAGTAGGATAAACATTTGCTAATTTTAAAAAATATTATTAGAAAAAGAATGTGTTAAAAATAAAACAATAATATATTTATTTGGAAAATGAGCATTTTTAACCCATTAAATAACAATAAGGGCATTTTTGGACTAAACTACAAACGGAGGGGGGTATTTTTTAGCCAAACTATAAACGGATGGCATTTTTGTTCCTTTCACATAGTTTAATGACATTTTTTAAAAATATTTTTCCCTTTTATTATTGAAGATATGAACGGAAAAGTGTCCTTCAAGCTTCAAAGCTAAGGAGATAGCTCTCGGACAAGTGCAAAGCCAAAATAATGTTTAATTTATTTGTCCTACTTTTTTTTATAAATCTTTAAAGAGTATCAAAAATATCCTTAAACTATCCGAACTAGATCATATTTACCCTTAAAACTATATTTTGGCTCAAAACTACCCTTTCCCGTCAAACTATTGGGTCAAAAGTACCCTTCTTATTAACAAAAGTTGTTAAATGTCATGTGGATGCCACATTGCATGCCAATAGGGTTCCACTGCCACATAGACTAAATCCCTAAATCCTAATTACTCTTTTTTCCCTCATTTCATTATTTTCCAAAAACGATCTCACCCTTTCTCCCTTATTTCGCGGCTAGGGTTTCACAGTTTTCTTCGTGGCTGGGTTTCAAAGTGGATATTCGTGGTTGTAGGTTAGTAAATATTTTTTCTTATTTTATTATGTTTACGATTTCAAAGCATGATAGTTAGGATTTCACAACTTTTCCCTCATTTCGCGGCTAGGGTTTCATAGCTTTCTTCGGGGTTGGTTTCAAAGTGGATATTCGTGGTTGTAAACATAATAAAATAAGGAAAAAGATTTACTAACCTACAACCACGAATATCCACTTTGAAACCTAAGGATGAAGAAATCTGTGAAACCCTAGCCGCGAAATGAGGGAGAAGGGGTGAAATTGTTTTTGGAAAATAATGAAATGAGGGAAAAAAAGAGTAATTAAGATTTAGGAATTTAGTCTATGTGGCAGTGGAACCCTATTGGCGTGCAATGTGGCATCTATGTGGCATCCACATGGCATTTAACAACTTCCATCAATAAGAAGGACGCGTTTGACCCAATAGTTTGACGGAAAGGGTAGTTTTGAGCCGAAATATAGATTAAGGGTAAATATGAGCTATTTCGGATAGTTTAAGGGTATTTTTGACCCTTTTCCTTTTAGTCTATGTGGCAATGAAACCCTATTGGCATGCAATTGTGGCATCCACATGGCATTTAACAACTTCCGTTAATAAGAAGGAAACTTTTGACCCAATAGTTTGACGGGAAGGGTAGTTTTGAGCCGAAATATAGTTTAAGGGTAAATATGAGTTATTTCGAATAGTTTAAGGGTATTTTTTGTCACGACCCGAGCCTACACCCTGGACGTGGCCGGCACTCGAAGACCATTACTGGTCCCCAAGCGAACCCTCATCCTGGCTGACTACAAGCAGAAAACTGATTCAAGCATACAAAGCTTAAAAACTGAAATAAAGTTCATAAAACTTAAATTAAAACTTTAACTCAAATGAAAACTCTAAATAATAAAATATATTCAACTCGCCCCAAAATTGGCAACTTAAGTCTTTGAAATATTTAATAAAATAAATATATAATACTGACTTCTCAACTATACTGACTATCTATGAAGCCTCTAACTGATAAAGATGGAAGTCGGGACAAGACCACGACATCCTAACAACTGATATAACTGAAAGGTAAATAAAATCCTCCGGAAGCAAGGAGGCTCATCATAGCTAACTTGAACTCTCGGATGTATCAACGAAGTTCCTGTTGATGATCTTGAATACCTGTGTCTGCATCATGAGAAGATGCAGGCCAAATGGCTCAGTACGTGGAATGTACGAGCATGTAAGGGGAATTCTAAAGCATACATAAGCTTGAAACTTGATAAAAGGAAACATACTTACCTCTTTTCAAACTTACTCAGCTCAAGAAATACTCAAGGATACTCAAAACTACTCAACTTACTCAACTCAGAAGTACTCAGAGATAAGATACTCAACTCAGAGATAAGATACTCAACTCAAAGATAAGATACTCAACTCAAAGATATGATATTTGACTCTGGATACTCAACTCAATATGACTGAACTCATTTCAATATAAAGCAATTTAAAACAGGTGCAATATAAAGAAACAAACTGTTTAAAACATGCTGTCAACTATGTGTGTATGCAAGGATACAACATAACTCTGAAATGTATGTAAAAATACAAATAACTGTGTATATAAGAATACAATAACTTCTGTGGGTATACAAAGATACAATAAATTTGAGATGTATATAGAAATACAAATGAACTGATGTACATAAAAATACAATAGCTGTTGTGGGAGTTTATCTAACCGACAACCATCACGTAAGAGTAATTGTGATGATACAACGATTTCCGTCACGCTGCCAGAGCATCCTATACCCGGCCAAAGGTATAGTACCTGAATTGCCTAATGGATCCACTAGTTTATTTCGAATAGGTTCATCTAAAAAGTATGACCCCTTTCTACCCATGGTGGCTACATGGTTTATGGAGGCTGTGAGTTGTCTGAACTCTCCCCCATATCGGTGCTCAATACTACTCCCAAAAATATACTAGCTCTTATGTTTTAAAAAAGACATACTTCTTTCTGCTGATTTGAGATAATTGCTCAAAAACTTAGCTCAAAGGCTATCTTGGAAATCTCAGTTTCCCTGCTTGCTTCATTTAGAAAGCTATTACTATTTTCTGAAAACTAGCCCGATGGCCCTTTGGAAATCTCAGTTTCCGTTCTTATTTAAATGTGAAAACATTTCTTTAAAACCTCTTTGGGAATACATAGTCCCCATATATCTCTTTGAAGAAAAGAACTTCAAACCATAGCTTTTACTCTTTGCTTAACTTCAAAACTTAGGTCTTAAAACGACGTTAAAACATTGTTAGAGACCCTTGAATACTTTAAGAAGCTTTGCTTTAACTTGCTTCTTAACTTCTAGACTTGACTCTTAACTTCTTTGACTTTGAACTTAACTTTACTCTTTATTGAACTCAAAACTTAAGTCTTAAAACAAAGTTAAAACGTTTGTAAAAGACTTCTTAAAGTATGGTTCATGTCGAATTATGGACATGAACGACTCAATGCAAGGTTTTAAATAACCATAGATAGACCTCAAATATTTGGAACTCAAGAACTTCAATGATACTACTCATTTCAAGAATTCTCAACTCAGAGGGTTCATGCGGAATTATGAGCATGAACTATTCAACTCAAGGACTTCATGATTAACATGAAATAGTTCCATGATTAGAAAATATATA
>JAJOOO010080607.1:0-14326 GCA_029582685.1 Solanum piurae
AATTTTATGTAATTTCAAAAGTGAATATTCATACCAAAAACGCCATAATTAAAACTATTATTCACAAACAAAATCTAAATATTTTTTTTCCAGAATCATTGTTCATAATTTTTTTGAACGTTTGGTTTGTATTACAATACAAATAAAAAATCGCAAAGAACACTAACCTGAAGGATCCCATCTACCACCATGTTCTATTAATACTAATAAGAAGCCGTCCAGAAAATAAAGATTATTGAATAAAAACGAATATGAATTAGATGAGAGTGACAAGATTTCTGGAAAAAAATTGAAGAGAGAGAAACGTGGAAGAAAATTATGAAATCAGAATTTTTAATTAATTTTAACAAATTAGAGTGAAATAAGGAAACTAAATATTCTTAATTAGTTTAAATTTCCTTACTTTATGCTAATTAGTAATTATCTTCAATCAATTCAAATTTAATTAACACACTTATTTCCATTTTTTTACCCTTCTTTTTCAGAAACGATTATTCATATATGAAATTTTCACATAATTTTATAGCTGTGGGGCCCACCAACTTCCATTTACCTTTATCACAACTCTATTTCTTAATAAGTAAAAGATTATATTTATTTTGTTTTAATTTGTTTGATTTATTCTAATTTGGTATGAAGTTTAAGAAGAAAGAATTTAAATTTTGGGGTCTTAAATATGTTATGTGAAAAGTTCGAACTAAAAAGATTGTTAAAAAGAGATAGAATCGTTATTTTTAAATAGAGTGAAAAAAGTAGATCAAATAAATTAAAATGAAAGAAGTACTAATATTTTAGAAATAAAATATAATATGCTCTATTATTAGAAAAATTGAAAATTTATTTATATTTTCAGTTTCGAATATCTTTTAAAAAATCTCGTCTTGTTTCCGTGAATTAATTTGTGCATATATTCAAACGATGTTTTCGAATTTAAGATATATATTTATACCCGAGTTTAGTACTTCCTCTATTTTAGTTTATTTATATTACTTTTATTTTCAATATGTTATATATTTAAAAATTACGTAAAAAATCTATAAAAGCACAATAATTAAAAAAATAAAATAAAAAATGAAATATATAATCTTAAAATAACGTTAAAATACTATAAATTACAATAATTAATAGCTTCATATATTTTTTTAAAAAAGCATATAAAATTTGATTGATTCTTCAAATTCTAATTGTGTCACATAAATTAAGACATAGAGGTAATATATATTATTTAAAATTATTTAAAAATTTATTGTGAATCACAATAATTAACAACTTAAAATATTTAATTTTTTTTTAAAAATGATTCTTAAAATTTCAATTGTGTCACATAAATTAAAACTGAAAAAATAATATATGTTGGGCCCGTGCTGACACGGGTGTCCATATCTAGTCTTCTAATATAAGAATCTTCTAAGAAACGCTAGCCTTTTCTTGATATCACCAATACAAATCTAGTGATCATAATGTAGTCCAACAAAGTTTCCATTTCTTTTTCACGTAGTTGACAATAAAGTAGGGTTATGGAAAATAATAGTAAAGTAATTAAGGAAAAATCTACCTAGAGTGAGATTAGACTCTTTTGGTCGCAATGCTACATAAATAGAGCAAGGAAATTAAATGGCGGTGTTTAATAGTAGTTATTATTTGTCTAATTACATTTTTTTTTCCAATAATAGTTTTCATTATTGATTTTACATATTTTTTAAAGAAACTATAAATAGAAGGATAATTTCATTATATCACCCATTGAATATAGTAATAAATATAGTGTCTTGAAAATGTAATAAGAAAATGATTATAATTAATTATAAGGGTAAATTATGAACTAAGTGTAAAATTATCTATTGATTTCATAAAGTAAACACGTATTAATGGATATTTCAAAATAATATAGTGGACAACTATTGTTGGACGGAGGAAGTAATTCTCAACTGTCACTTTTTTCTTTTATGATTTGGTTCATAAACGAGTTGACTTGTCTTCGAATTAGACAAGTTTTCAAGTCCCTACTTGACTTAGATGAGTGGCATTTTTTCTTCCATTATAACAAATTTAAAATTTTGAGTCAATTATTTAATTGTAATAATAAATATTGTTAAAAACTCTCAATTGACGCTAAATGTATTGTTATTAAATATCTCTTTTGTCCCAGGAAATCAACTGATCAAGTAAATTTGCCATAAAAAAACAATTCAATGCTTGATTTTGTTTTCTCTTCTTAGTCAACCAAGTCCCATTATCCTACTATATACTTATTTCTACTTGATAATTTAATATTTCATAAACTTAAACATATTTTAATTTAGGAAAAGTTGTGTGGATAAGCAAATATATATTAGTTAATTAGTTAACATAACTACAGTTTGCCTTAATAACAATTCACGACCTACTTTTAGCTATAATTACGCGGTTTAGTTTTTTAGATTTGTATAATTCACACTTTTGTATAATTCAGAATTATATTTGGATAACTTGTGTATAATGTAATTTTTTATAATATAATTTGTATGACTGTTTAAAGTTCAGATGTTTGTGTTTGTATAAATTTGATATTTCTAATTTATACAAAAATTACTGAATTATACAAACTCATCCGTAAATTATACAAACGAGATATCTCAAACTGTAGCTACAGTTCGTAAATATATATATGCATTTTATAGTATAGTTCTGGAACATAATTCAATTTATTATAATAACTATTCGCGAAAGTTCCACAATTTAGCTTTGATACGACATCTCAGGACTGTAATCACCTATCTTTTCCTTAATGTTAAATTTGTATCACTCAAATGATATTACTCGTTTATTTTATTTAACACAATGTCATTAATATAAATATGAAATTTAAGCATTTGTGATATTCTAATTAGACTTAACCAATAAATAAGTATGCTATCTAATCAGCGTAAATGCACGCCATGATAATTGATGTTCATATCATATGTATCGTCTTATCAAATATTATATAAAAGACAATATTGTAGAAATATGAAATTAATTAACGGGATTCTATATTATTCTTTAACCTTCGCACGATAAAGTAAATTAGTTTATTTAGGGTGTATTCAGTACAATAAAAAATATTTTCTAGAAAAATAAGTTGATTTTTAATTTATTTTTTTGAGTTCGATTCGTAAATAAAAAAATATATAGACAAATATCATGGTAGTTGGGGTAAGGGTGTGGGATCGATGATGGGGATGAAGATTAATATGAAATATTATTTGTAGCATTTGTTTTCCCTAATTCTACTAGGAAAAATGTTTTCCTTATTTTTGAAAAATAAATAAAGAAAAATATTTTTCTTCATATCGAACCGTATGAACCCACCGTTAGTGTTCTTTTGCTTTCCGTGTTTCTAATCACATATGTACAAATAGAAGGATGCCTAATATGAAACACTTGTTTTCGATCAGTAAATTATTGAGCATGACTAAAGCATAACTTTCTATCGGCAAGTCCATTTTGATGTAACATATGAACTGAACTGATATCTAAATATGTAAAATAAGAAGCTTAATTCTCAAGAAAAAATAAAAGTTTAAGCTTTGAGTAGAAACTTTGGGGTAAATCATATTGCTATTGAAAAATATTTTTTCAGTAGTATTTTTTTTAATGAATTAAACATGTAAAAAAAAGGAATGCTTGTGGATTATGTTGAGATTTGGACTTAGGAGTTAGAATCATTAACCGCTATGATCATACTACGTTAAATTCAAACATATCTTGTTTTAAAGTTTAAGTTGATAAAAATAACATATATTTATTTACTTTAATTTATTTTATCTAATACTGTCAAATAAATTCCCTATCGTATCCAATATTGTCAAATAAAATGAAAACATATGATTCCGCCGATTTATTGAAATGGAAGTGTTCTTATTTTTCTATTATTCTCGTATTATTTGCAAAGACTAAACTGAAGCAGTACATTAATTCAAGTGGAATAAATAATCTACTGTATACAAATAAGAATATGTCAATTTTTGGGTATGATCAAATAAAGAAGGGAAAATTGTCCCTCAAATATTGATAAATTTTTGTTTTTGTCCTCAAAAGTTGTGATATTAGACTTAGCACATTTATTTAAAATTTAACTAATATATATATGCACTTTGGATCTCTATGCTGGAGATTTTCACAAATTTACCGAATTATTAATAATTATAACATTTGGTTATTCATTTATTGTATTAAGTTTGTATTGTTACTTCATATTTAGAATAATATAGTTATGTAGATCTAGAAAAAGGTTTTAATATATATGTATATCATGTATAAGAGACATTAAATGCACACCATTTAATCATTTGAATAAATAAGCCTAATAATACATTATGAGGATAAAATTGATATTTGCCGACAAGTGAAGAATCAAAAAAATATTATTATCTGAATATGTATTAAGAAGTAGGAATCAAACCCACTTCTCTATAAAAAAGTACTTATCACTCTACTATAATCGGAATTAGTTAGTACATGTTTAGTTTTAACTCTTTCTACCAATGGATCATAAAAATAGTCCTTTCATTTTATTTTACATCGGGGTTGAAGATTTTAAAAAAAATTAATCTTAAACATACTACAACATTATTATAACACCATATTAAAAAGAGTCGGTAAATTACATTGTTTATACATGATGATTATTTTAATTTATCGTATGTACATATATAGTAGATGTTATTGATCCTCATTTGACTTTTTCCTTTATTCACTTCTTTATATTTTGAACGTTATAAATGTAAATTTTAATTTCACGATTGCTCAGAATTATTAACATTCCACCTCCCAAACTAATCCCCTACCCTGCACCCACCTCCCAAACTATTTCCTTACATAGTTACATGGCATAATGTGTTGGGAAAATAATTTTGATATCTAAAAAAAAAAAAAACTCAAAACTCTTGTCTAGGTTCTTCTATATATTAATTAATAATTGAAGTTTTGTTAATGATCGTTAGTATATTTTATTATAATTGAATATCTATTATTGATTAATCAGTATTCTGATAATATTCCTAACATTAGTTACTCACCCGTGATTTTCAATATTTTCCAAAACAATGTAAGGCGTCGTTTTGATTAGTGATATAAAAATAATGTTTTCGAGATATTTTATCTTGTATTTGCTAATGAATACTTTCTATGCTCACTTTTATTTGTTCATTATTTTAAAAATAAATTTTTATTTTTATTTGTTACTTCTCATAGAAAAGACAAAAAAAAAAAAATAATTTACTTTTCATAGAAAAGACAAAAAAAAAAAATTATTTACTCTTAAAATTAATTACTTATTTTTAAAATTTATTATTTATTTTTAAAATTTATTCTCCTAAATTAATAATTTAATGCACGCCGACTAACGACTGATAACCCTAAAATATAGCTAGTCTTAAAGTCAATTTAAAAAATACTATTCCCTCCGTCTCATTTTATGTGAGGTAGTTTGACTCGGCACGGAGTTTAAGAAAGAAAAGAAGACTTTTAAAATTTGTGGTTCAAAATGAATGATAGAAATTTGTGTGACTGTAAATCATTTCATTAAGGGTAAAATATATATTTTATAGCTAAATTATTACTTAATATAAAAATATGTCATTCTTTATTGAACTGACTAAAAAGGAAAGTAAGTCACATAAATTATGACAGAGTGAGTATTAAGTATGTTGATTTGACTACTGATAGACAATTTCAAGTCGTGAATTTATGAAAACTGCATTTTATAATCGTAAAAAAGATTTGAGTTAGTCAGTAGGTGTGCCTATGTATCATTTAATTTACGGCATCGTGGCATTAAATAGAACCATAACATTCCTATTTGATATTAATCAATGCTTTACCAAACATAATTATTAGTGATCAATTAACTTTGTGCAAGTGTCTTAACTACGCAGTAGAATAAGAAATAAATTATTTATATATTACTCCCTCTGTTTACTTTTACTTGTCACTTAATTTTAAAATTAATTTTCATTTTACTTGTCACTTCCGACATATCAAGAGAAAAAAATGTTTTTTTCATGTTTTACCCTAAGTATTAAATATTTATTTTCCAAATTATTTTTTAAGACATCATTTAATAGGAGATAGTTTGGTAAAATATTTATATCATTAATTATTTTCTTAATGAATGTGTCAAATCAAACTGTGACAAATAAAAATAAACAGAGAATTAATTTTTATGAAAAATTTATGTACTTATTATATATGTTTATGTAGTTAGATAAAAAAATATTCATATATTAGTTTTTACGAGGAAATCTATGTATTATATATGTTCAAGTAACTAAATAGGAAATAAGTTATTTATATATTAATTTTTATGAGAATCTATATATTATTTTACGCAAATTAGATGGAATAACTAATACATATATAATTAACTAATCCTTATATCATTAATATTTATATAAAATAATACATAAATTCACTCCTAATTAATCATTAAGCTTAAATCACAACTTTCTTGGCATTTCTTTTCTCTTTCTTTTTGGGACACTTCTAAATTCTAATGTTGATGTGAATATTCTTTTACTTAAATGGACATTTCAAGAAAACAAATTATTCTTTTACTTAAATGGACATTTCAAGAAATTAAATTTATTATTAACTAATTTAGTTTGAATTGGTGCTTTGATTTTCATCAAATTAAATTTCAAATATTATTATTAATATTAACAAGCTGATTAACTAGTAAAGGTACTCATCGACCAATCAAATATGCCAAAAGATTCTTTTATTGTTTTTTTTTTGTTAAAATTAATTTGTTATATTAAATTTCATTTGAATGGCTGAAGAAATCACGTCATTTATTTGGGATATCAGGTTATTTGAGTTGTTCGAGTCAATTAATGAGGTGGATCAATAAAATAATTAAAATGAATCGTATTTCTTTCTTGTAAAAACAGATTGGCTTAAAATAAAATTTTCATCTCAATAAAATTAAATAAAAAACCAATTAAATGGTCGAATGATTTTGTAAATAAAATATTAATAGTTGAGTGTTTATTGAGTTATAAAATAAAATAAAAAGTGATTTGTTGAGTAAACTAATTTTAGTTGAGTTATAAAATAAAATAAAAGGTGATTTGTTGAGTAAACTAATTTTAGTTGAGTGATCATATGAAATATTAGCTAGCAAAAAAATCCACTAAACACCACTTTTTTTGTCTCAAAATTGTTTTCATGAAAAATTTCAAATATAATTAAATTAAGAAAGAATATTGAAAACATCCCACTAAACACCTTTTTTTTTCAAAATTATTTTCATGGAAATTTTCAAATATAATTAAATTAAAAAAGAAGTATTGAAAACATCCCTAAACTAGACATGAATTATGAGTTTCATCCCTGAATTATTGACAACCTTAAATTTTTTCTTTTACTTGACTTACTAAACTTAAATACAGCCTCGATCTTGCAATATGAGTGAAATACACCCCTAAATTCTCGTTAATTTTAAGGATATTTTCAACTCTCCTCTCTCCTTTTATTAATTGTCCCATGCTCTACAAGAGTTTGAGATCACTTGGTATGTCAAGTGACAGGGATGGTCAGAGGTGTATCTAAATTTAGTCACTCAAATAAGCAAATATCTTTAAAACAGTCAATAATTCAAAATATGTAACTAATAATTTATGTTAAATTCAAAAACGTGTTCAGAATATCTCTTCCAAATTAAAATACCACTTGCAGGGCAATAAGAACTACTGGAGGACCACAATAAAGCATTAAAATATGGACACAATACCTTAAATTCTCCGCTCAGCGATCTCCGTCTCTATGACTCGGCGGTTCTACTCGAGTGACTTATTAATAGTATCCCTCAGATTACTTTTACTTGTCAATTATTTTTAAAAATGTAGATTTTTTTATATTTTAAATTGTTACTTTAAACATACGATAAAATAATATTGACAAAGATCCATCATCTTCCTCATCTTTGAATGAAGTGTTGCAAGAATTGGAGAAGAAACAACGAAAAGGAAGCCTCAGATTTCAGACAAAAAAAATGCTTCCTCGACCAAAACAAAGTATAAATCTGAAGCTGAAGTTGATGTGGAGCAATCAGGGCCTTTGATCAGAGCTACAAAGATGAGATCATGGCCATTGGATCAGAGGACACCTGTTCAAAAAAGGGAAGCTTCCAAGAAGCTCAGCTCACGTGATAAACATGTGAAAGGAATAAGTTTGTTAATTCTGTACAAATAAAAGAATGACAAGTGTATAATTAGTTATTTTCTTTTATTTACTTTTCATTTAATTTTAGTTGTAAATACTTGTACAAATACCAAATTTTGAATGAAATAGAACATCAGAAAATTTCCCAATCCTTCTGCTCAAATCCTTTCAAATAATAATAATTAGTTTCATATTTTATTTATAATATTAATTACTTTTTTCAAAATCATTTTCTAGATACATTAATATGGATAGTATTATAAAATATTCATATTAATTATAATATATTTCAAAATAAAGAAGTAAACAGAAAAAGGATATTTCAGGACATTTTAAAAATTGTTAAAGTAAAAAAAAAGCTCTCTTCAAAACAAAAAGACATTTCTGGACAGATGAACTACATGAACGATGTATAACTTTTCAAATACCAAAAAAAAAAAAAAAGTTTTGGGAAAATATAAAATTAAAACTCAAAGCGTGGGGAAAAGGAAATAAATTTAAAAAAGAAGAAGTGCTAAATGATCAGAAAATTAAAAAAATTATAATATTTTTTTTATTTAAAATAAATTAATCTTTTTTCCATTTTTTAGTTAAAATGTATTAAAGTAAAAGGGATAAAAATGTTTTAAAAAGTAAAATAACATAGAAAAAATATCATTTTGGCCAAAAAAAAATTAGGGCCAATTTTTTTTTTTAAAAAAAAATTCATATGAAAGTTATTGTCGATTCAATTAAGCAATTAAACAATATTAGAGTTATTAATAATTAAAGGGAAAAGGGTAAAAAATGCCCTTAAACTATGTGAAAGGAACAAAAATGCTCTCCGTTTAAGTATATTATTTTTTCTTTTTAAACACATTTTCTTCTTAATTAAATTATTATATAAGAACCATGTTCTAGTTTTCTTTCTTTTAAAATCACTTTAAAAAATAAAAATGTAGAAAATGTTTTTTTCTTGTTAATCTCATCTTATCAATTAAAATAGAATAACTTCATGAACCCTTTAGACATATAATATATGTCATATATATAAGATCATAGTATATCCATCATTAATTTATATTTATATAACGATAAAATATAATTATAATAATATAAGAAATATTTTAATTTTTAATTTTTTCTTGAATTGAAGTAAGATAAATATTTGCTAATTTTAAAAATATTATTAAAAATAAAATATGTTGAAAAGAAAATAAATAATATATTTATTTGAAAAAATGAGCATTTTTTACCCAAAATAATAATAAGGGCATTTTTGGACCAAACTACAAATGAAGGACATTTTTGTTCCTTTCGCATAGTTTAAGGGTATTTTTGACCCTTTTCCCATAATTAAATACAAATTTTCTGGCCAATTTTTTTTTCTTCCTAAAAAGGACGGCAAAAAGGGACTAGTGAAGAAAAATAAAAAAGAAATAAAGGAGGCATAATTAATTGAAAAGCGAATACAGGAGTGTAGTGTGGGCAGAGGTAGATGAAAATAATTAAAGTCATGCATATATAGGGGCTATTAATAATTAAATACACATGCATTAAATATTTCTTTTCTAAAAAATAAAATAAAACTGCGGATGGGAAAAGGGATAATTGGAGGAGATAATTATAAAGTGATGAACTATATATATACTCGTCAATAAAGTAAAAGTTTATATTGATATAAAATTATGATTTAAAATTATTATATTAAATTAAATTGGTATGAAATTGAAGTTTTATTTTTAATGTGCAATTTAAATTTCTTAATTGATCGTATTTTTTCATAAACATGAAACATTTCACAAGTCTAAAAATTATCAAAAAGATATATATTAATTATATTTTTGAAGAATTTAAAATCATGATTCTAAATTATATGTTTAAACACTGATTTAAAGTTACCATTCTAATATTCTCATGTTTGATTAGTTAAAATATTCTAAAAAAAAGGTTTCTTAAAAATGATGAAAATGAGTTCTTTAATAAAATGAAATTGTTAGAGAGAACACACTTTTATTATTTGATTATATTCTGAACACGCTTCATCACATGAGGGTTTGATTCATTTTCATGGGCGTGGAAATTCTTTTTTAATTTTGGATGACGGTGAAATTCGATCTCAGAACCTGTGTATGCTTTGATATCATGTTGAAGTGTGTGACCATCTAATCAAAAAGCTTAAACTGTTAGAAAAAACACACTTTTATTATTTAATATATTCTCAACACTTTCTCGCCCAACATTCTCAATCCCGATCCCTTGATCATTCCAGTCATGACCAGCGCTCCCGAACCCTAACTCGTTACCTTATTTGAGATAACTAAAAGAAGAATTACTTATTTATCAAATACATAAAAATAGATTAAATCTCATTCATTTTTAAATAAATTACTTTTAAAAATAATATTTTTTGCTCCGTGCATTTTTACATTGAACGTACAAACGTAAGCTAAAAAAATAATGGGGCGAGGGACAATGAACGTGGAGATGGAAGCCCCCCCTGGCAAGACTCGACGGTGGATGAGCCACGACTATGTTATAAAACAAATGAGTACGTGGCAACTTTTAACACCGCACACGTCTCTATCTGTCTCTTTCAACATCTTTCATATGAGCGTTACAATTTTTAGCTTTCTCATCTTTTCCGTCATTTTTTAATTGTTATGTTACTACGGAGCTAGAATTTTTATTAAGAAATGTCACTTACGACCTCAAGAATTTTAGCAATTTTTAATCACTAGACTAAACTTTCAACTTGTTCTAAGAGGTGTCAATACTTGTATGTATATTTATTAAACCAAAATTTTAGCTCTATATACGATGTAATTTTCTGGCGAAGGGGTGTCATGGGTGGCTCCGCACCTGCATGTTGCACTTTCGAAAGTCAATTCGACTAATTTTCAAAGTTAAATTAGATTACATTAATTCGATACTTTAAAATTAAAATTTTAGATATTCAAAAACTATATAAAATATAGTATAAATACATTTTTTTTGCATATCAATATGATGAAAAAATATATCATAAAATACTCATCAAAGTTCTTATTATTTGACTCTAAAAAAAAGAAACTATGATAACTGAAAGGGACGTAATTTGATTGAAATTTGAAAATAATATATTTAAAATGTAAAACGAAAATTTTTTTTTAGAGCAATTATTGAATTGAGGGTATCAAATATGTTTAACCTTAAAACGTACAATTAAATTAATAGACTTCAATCAAGGACATATATATGGATTAAGATAGTTACAAACACGTGATTTGTATACTATAATTTGATTAATTAATGGACAAAGTAAAATGAAATAACAAATATAATGCACAACAAATTAAGCTCATGAACTTAATTAAGAACATAATATAATAGTATATATTACTGATGAATAAAAATGCGATGATTTACAATGACTAAATAGAAAATTATTTATAAGTAAAACCATAGAGAGCATTATCCATAGATCTCCACCCACGAAGACTTATATCTACCGATTAAATTCAGATTAGCGTAAAAAAAAATTATATTTAAAATAAAATATTCCAATTATGAATGAAAAAGTATTTGTCAGTCCATCGCGTTGGTATTACCCTATCTCTTTTATCAAAGAGTGACATGCAATGCAATGCAAATGCAAAAAAAAAGCTTATTAAGTCAACCTTTGGTACGTTAATAAGTTCACATTAAATTAACTAGACTAAAGTGAAGAGTGGGGTCCATTTAGTTGTGTTGTCTCTCTATTTATTGGTGAGACTAATTTTCATTGCCTTGGGCCCTCTTCATTTTGTAATAATGGGAAGAACACCTTGTTGTGAAAAAGTGGGTATCAAGAGAGGCAGATGGACTGCAGAAGAAGATCAAATTCTCACTAATTATGTTCTTTCTAATGGAGAAGGCTCTTGGAGGTCATTACCCAAAAATGCTGGTACGATATCTACTAACCTTTTATTTTAATCTAAATTTAAATCCTTTTTTTCTTCGTTTAACATTTTTTTTTATATTTTGTTTCGAAGGATTACTGAGATGTGGAAAGAGTTGTAGACTAAGATGGATTAATTATTTGAGGTCTGATCTCAAGAGAGGGAACATTACTTCACAAGAGGAAGATATAATCATAAAGTTACATGCAACTTTGGGTAACAGGTAATGAGTTAATTACTTAATTTGACTTTTTAACTTGCTAATTAAACCACTCATTTTGTTTCTTTTTAGTCTAGGTCACCTTTAGACCTCTGATATCATGATATATGTTTAAAATCATATATTTTTAGAAAAAATAATAATTAAAACTTAAACTTTTTTTAGGTTATAAACATTGTCACAATAATTTGGTGTAATATTTGGTGCTCCAATCCAACACCACTTCTTATATCATATTTTGGTGTGTGAGTAATATTACACCAAATTTAATGTAACAGTACTATTCATCAAAACCATTACTATTCATCGATATCTTATAATGTAATGAATTCGAGCTAGAGAAAGAATAAATAATATTTTTTAGGTAAATAATACTCCATTTGCTTTAAAAAGAATGATTTTTTTCCTTTTCAACAATACTTTAATTTAAGTTGTCCACGTGACATGTTTAATACCACAAGATTCAAGAGCATTTTGGTATGTTTGACATAACTTTAATTTAGAACCACAAGATTAATAAGTCTTCTTTATTTTTTTTAAACATCGTGTCAAATTAAACTAGGTCAATAGTATAATGGATTGAAGTAGATGCCTTAATAAATAAAAGTGAGATCAATGCAATTATAACTTAAATTCATCACTTCCTTTTTACAACTTTAATTCATCACATAAAACGGATGAAATTTTCTTCTTCTTTTATTTCATGTATACTCCACTTTATAGTTTATAGTAATGTTTGCCTGAAAAAAAGAAAAAAGTTCTGGACACTTTAATTTGTAGGGTATTATTTTGTACATCCATTATTTGTGCTAATGAATTAATAAGTTAATTAAATTGGTCCCCTCGAGTAAGTTCAATATTACCTTTTTTTTTTCTTTCATATGACGAGTGACACATGCATGCTTTAAAAGCAATTAATCCTCTCAATTCATCCTTTCTATTTTTAGTCCTATACCAACTTTAGAAAATTAACGGTGACAATTTAAAGTATTTTTTTTAACTAGAAAACGTATCTTTAGTTGGATGTATGCACATATATATCGAATAATTCCAACAAAGAAAAAAAGTTAGAAAAAGTGTGTTAGTTGTGACATTAAATATTATGATTAATACGTATACCATCTTTCTAGTTTCTAACATCTTCTAGTGTCATCGACTTTTTTTAATTGCAGATGGTCTCTAATAGCGGGACATTTATCAGGTAGAACAGACAATGAGATAAAAAACTACTGGAACTCTCATCTAAGTCGAAAAGTTGATAGCTTAAGGATACCAAGCGATGAGAAGTTGCCTAAAGCCGTAGTTGATTTGGCTAAAAAGGGTACATTGAAGCCAATTAAACATTGTAGAAAATCAGTTAGTCGATCGAAAAATAAAAAGTCAAACTTATTAGAAGCTAAAGAAAATAGTACTTGTGGACCTTTGAGTGGAATTGTTCCTATGCCTTCTACACCAAACATGGAAAAAGAAGCATTGTGTAGTACAAATATGCCACCTTGTGATAGTGCCATGGAATTAATGCAAGAAGATGTAGCAAAGGTAGAGGTGCCAAATTCTTGGGCAGGGTCTATAGAGGCCCAGGGAAGCCTTAGTTCAGGTACGAATTTCGATGTTTTGATTATTTTTTATTGTGAAATTTGATTTAAAAAAATATTTTTTGATATTAAAGTGAAAAATATATTTAAAATTTGTTGCAGTTGTGTTTGGTCATGAATACAAATTAGAGTTGTTGTTTTTTTTTACTTTTTCTGAATTATTTGGAGTAGAGATTTTTTTTGTTTTTAAAAAAGAGAAGATTCAAAATTTTATAGTCATATATGATTCTCTGAGTTTTAACTATGGAAAAAAGTGAAAAAAATATATGGTCAAACGCCCTCTAATAATTAAATACTTAGAATTTTGATTTTCAATAGTAGATATGACATAGTATTGACATATTGAAATACGTGATTATTTTATCGAAAAATTTAATTTGGGTTAGAGAACATATTTTCCTTACTATTTTGTGTCTTACTTTTTTTTT
>JAJOOO010080608.1:0-18686 GCA_029582685.1 Solanum piurae
TGATTACCTCCTTGGTCCGGCAAGTAGCAACAAGGCGAGTTCTAACGTTTGCAACCGCTAAAAAGACTTCTAAACGAAAGAATTATCAATGCATGCACAACACTATTCAAGAATTATTTATTTACTATTCATACTTTGTTAATCGCTCATTGTTCCCACAACCCTAGTTGTGGAGATTAGTTACCCATAATCATATGAACACAATTCATTGTTTTAGATGGAAGAATTATGAACTTACGTAAGAAGAATAATAAACCCAGAACTTCAATCTCGAATTGCAACTCAAAAGATCTTCAAAACGATCTTGGGAAATTAATAATTCCTAAAGTTGCAAGTTAATCTCCCAAGTCAAGAACTAGAATAGAACAATAATGTCTAACCCCCAAAAAATGAGGCTTACATGCCCTATTTATAGAAAACAAGTCCTAAATTAAAAGGGAAACAAAATAAGGAAGGTTTCGTAACGCACGCGTCTTCATTGCACGAGACTGACTCACGGACCGTCAATGGATCTATGGTCCATGAGTCCCTTTCAGTCATCCAGGACTTAGAAAATATTTCAGCTTCAAAAATCAGCTTCTCTTAAGCAAACGACAGAACTGACGTACGGACCGTATATCGATCTATGGGTTGTCATTCCCCCTCCGTAGCTCCACACTTGAAATCTTCAAAAATCAGGTACTGAAACCCTCACAATATCAATATACGGATCAACAGTACGGTCCGTAGATCCATCTACGGATCAACAGTACGGTCCGTAGATCCATCTACGGACCGTTAATGGCCACCGTGGTACCACACTTGGTCATATTTCCCTGATTTGCCTTCCATACCTTGGTTGCTGATCTACGACCACCATCTATGGAACGTCAATGGACCTACGGTCCGTAGATCACCTCCGTAGATGCCCTTTTCTGCATTTCTTTCAGCTGTCTCTTTAATTCCGCACTTGAACATCTTTCCTGCAAAATATGATAAAAACACATAAAAACCAATACAAAAAGGCCCTAGACACACACAACTTGTAAGTGAAATGTATTATATATTCCGTAAACTCACGGTATATCAATGCACCCCTTGGATACTAACTTTCTGGCCTTAAGGTATTAAATGAGATGACCCTTAGCCATTGCTGAACTACTCCTCTACTCTTACACTGGCTCATTAGGAAACTTAAACTTGACTATTCCAATTCTACAATCAATTAAGGCATAACAAACATGAAGTCAAGAATAACATCAAAGTCCACTATGTCTAGCTCGACTAAGTCGGCCATGGTGTCCTTGTGATTGACACACATGGTATAATCACGATAAATTTTTTATTCTAGAATAGACTTACCAACAGGTGTGTAAACACAGAAGGTCTGAAGAAGTTGCTCGGGAAGAATAGCGAACCTCATGGCTACATAATGAGTCACAAAAGATAGACTCGCACCTGGATCAAGTAATGCATATACACCAAAACTAATCATTTTGATCATACCGTTGATAACATCTTGTGAATCATTTTGCTCTTGGCGGCTGGTTATTGCATATAGATGGTCTGCTCTTCCGCGTGTTCCTGAAGTAGCTCCTCTCATAGCAATTCTATCTGTCAGAGCTACTAAATAAGATTGGGCTCTGTTACCCCTATTACCATTACCCTGCATGTTCTTAGGGCTCTCTCTCATAAAGTGACCCATCTAGAAACAGTTGAAGCAGCCAGTTGAGCCATCATGACACACTCCTAGGTTGTTTCTACCAGACTTAGCACATGTAGGAGTCCAATTTTCCCCTTGTGCCACACTACCCTAAGAGTAAGTAGGTCGAGCACTGAAGTTCTAGGAGTTCTAGTTCATGAAATCAGCTCTGTTCTTTTGTGTAAGTGCACTAGATGACGATAGAGGAGGTCCAAGTGACCTTTTCTTAAAAAATGACCGATTGATATTTTTGGTCTTCTGTTGGCCAGATTCATGGGTTGATGTCTTAGCCCTCTTACTGTGGAAATCTTCCATGTCTTTCAGCTTATCTTCCTCTACTTGTTGCACATGAATCATAAGTCTGGCTATGTTCATATCCCTTATCGACACATCTCACTTACCTTCCTTACTATACAAGTGGTATAGCGAGACACAAACAAACTCATCTTGTTTCTCATATCGCCCACCATCTCCGGAGCATAATGGGATAGTTGAGTGAACTTGAGGCCTTACTTATGCACACTCATGGATTCCTATTTAAGATTCAAAAATTCTCTTACCTTTGCTTCCCTTCGCTCACGGGGGAAAGAAGCGCCTTAAGAAGGCACTTTAAAAAATGGCCCAACTCACAAGTGGTGCCCCTTCAGCCCTGCTGTTCTTCCATTGGTCGTACCAAATCCTAGCAATATCCTTAAGCTGGTATGAATCTAACTTCACAAACACAGCATCGACAACACGCATAACCTCAAAGACCTTCTACAGTTCATCAATAAAGTTCTCCGTATCCTTAATGATGTTTAACCTTATGAACTCCGAGGGATTTATTCTCAAAAACTCACATATTCATGATATCTCGGCAACAACCTGACGAACCACTCTTTGTTGACCAGCTTGATTTGTCACAAGTTGACTGAAGATCCGTATAGCATCTCGAAATGCAGCATTGGTGACCTCTACCTGAGGGGGTTGCACTTCTGGTGAATTTGGTACCCCTTAGTTTTGTGGATTAATATTTCTCCTAGAAAGACGTCATCAAAAATCTCTTCATGGAGGCATGATCTAAAAAGATACGCTTAAGTACGAACTACAGTGAAACTTTTATAGAGTTAAACTCTAGCACACGAAAGAGAGTAAAAAGAAAGTTAAATGTCTCCTGAATGTAACAACATCCTAATTATAGATGTGGCGCGCTTTATACTAATAACAAGGACTTTACAGAAAGACTTCACTAACACCATATGACTCTTGAACTTTGTGCTCTTATACCAAGTATATTACCTCTTGAGGCTACACCATGGACATGACCGACACTCGAGAACCATCACTGGTCCCCAAGCGAACCCTTGGTCTGGCTGACTATTTAGTGGAAGACTTACTCAACCAAAATAGGAACTTTAGATGTAATGATCAATTCAAAAGTCTCAATAATAGATTACTCAGAAATGTCTAGAAATACTTCATTAAATATAAGCAAATGACTCCAAGTCGCAAATCATCTACAAGGGAAATAGTGAAAAACTCCTCAACTACTACTGTCTATGAAGCTTGTAAATACTCTAATAGATATCGGGACAAGACTCACGACATATGAAAAAGAAAAATATAAATGTGGAGTCTTGCGGAAAGTAAGGAGGCTCACAAAAACTAACTAGATGTGCAAATGGTATCAACAGAGTGCTGGTTGATAACATTGAACCTTTATAATGAAATGATGTAGGTCGAATGACGTTAGTACATTGAATGTATGAGTATGTAAGGGTAAACTAAAACATATATATAGCTGAACTCATAACATGGGAAGACAAAACTCACCCCTACCCAAATCAAATATGAAAGCAACAATAAGAGATGAAATATATAAAGTTTTTAAAACAATAGATATCAACTCAAAATGTATAAAAAATACAATAACATACTATTTACTCTTATTTGGGAGATTCTCTAACCGACAACCATCACTATGAGCTATGTGATGATACAACGTCTCGTCCACACTGCCAGAACAGTCTATACCATGATGGGGTATTAAACACCTCAACTAAGTGGATCCACTAAGCTATGCTTAAAAGCATTAAGGATTCGATTGAAAAGTAAGATCCTTTACCCATTTTGGCTACATGGTTTATGAGGAATGTGAGTTGTCTGAACTCATCCCCATATTGGTGCTCAATACTACTTCCAATAATATATAACTCCTGCCCACATGTTTAAAACATAACCCTTTCTCAATTTGAGGAAATTATCAAAAGATCCTCTCAAAAGAGGTAATGCTCTAAAATATTTCTAAACTTATAAACTTATTTAGAAATCAATATTTTTCTCTTTCAAATGTAAGGGTACTATACTTGGGATTACCTAGTTCCCTTATACTCATTTTGAAATGTGAAAGACAACTCCCCTCACTCTTATACTCATTTACTCAAGATTTAGTTCAAAACTATAATCATTTTTAAGAATTCTCAAAAAGGACCTCTTGAACATTCGTCTTAACTTTACTTTAATTTGAAATATGAATTGAAAACTTGTGATTAGGACATGTAGGATCTCTCAAGGATTAGTTTAGACTTTAAGAGTTAATATCAAGAACAGAACACCGATAGGATTCCAAAGAACACACCCGGAAAGAAGGACGGAAAAGAAAAGGACCTGGCAACCCTAGCCCATTGAATGGCGCAGGGCGCCAGCCCTCGAACTACTGGCTCGAGTTTGGGATGCACTGCTGGAAAGCCACGCCAGGCCCCAAACTACAGACTAGTAGTTCTAGTGCTATGGCTGGATGTTTCCCTACCCTTCTCCCCAGAAATCTAACAAAGTTTTCTTCTAATTTCCAGGTCCTAAATCATCTAGATTCAAGTGATTTCTTCTAAACCCTTTTTGATTTACAAACCAAACACAAAATCATCGAAATTCCACTCAATATCTATCAATAAACTAAATTCATAGTCATGATCATCAATTCAAGAACTCAAACCCACAATTATTAAAGAATGTGACAAAAATCAATAAAATACTTCAAGATTCTCTTGATACACGATTTTAGGAACGAAATTAGATGTACATCGTGTGGACAAACAATCCCAACAGTGTGAGAAGCTTACATACCTTGAAAGAACACTTGTTCTGGTGATCCTCGTTTTAAAGAAGCTGAAATTCTGACGTTTCTCCTCTTGAAACCCTTCTCTCACACTCTAAGAGTTTAGGACTGGAAAAATGTTTTAGGCCTAGTGGGGGTAAGGAAAAGACCAAAATACCCTTTCCTTAAATGGATGGAAAGCCTAAACTAGAGAGGCTTCACTCAAATGGCCATAACGTTTTACTCCAAGCTCGAAAATTAGTAAACTTGGCGGCATTGGAAAGAAGACTCAAAGACCTACGATTTTATATCTCATGGGCCACCTAACTCTTTATTTACTAAAATATTTGGTCATTTTAAGTTGACCTTAAACTAAAAACTGAACGAACTTTGAGGTGTACACAAGGCGTATCTAGGAGGGGGTCACGTGAACCCATGATCCCCTCCTAAAATCATATATAGGAGTGTTATATTTTCAAAAAATATTTAAACATAGATGTATGAACCCACACTTGAAGTATCATATAATGTCTTGCAATGATGAATGGGTGCACCTCTCTAAGTGAGGCTAGCAATTTGAATCTTTTTTATCATGTTTTATTTTCCTTTCTAAAATTGGGTAATGCCTCTCTAAGTCGTCTGGATATATAAAAAATAATTTTGTACCTATAATTTTAAAATATTAGTGGTTTTTAGTGATAAGAACCTAAATATTATACATATAATATTTATATCTTAGATCCACATTTTTCGTATTAGTGCACTAATCATCTCAAAATCCTCGATACGCCTATGCAGTGAGTCAAATGGTGTCATGTCAATACTAGAAAGATAAATTTTATTATATGACAATTAACACAATGATAAGAACTAATCCCAATGACCCCCAAAGTGGATCACACATCTGTATCACACCAATAGTGCTCGGCCTTCAGGATAACATACATAACTTGTTCAGGTTATCTAATATATTCCTTCCTCTCCTAGACATGATTACCTGTTAACATTTCAAAATATATGATATTGATGGGATAGGCAAAAGATACAAAGAAAACTGAAGTAATTTTCACAATCATATTCCCTGATAATAATGTCAAAATTTGATCAACTACTTGAATCAAACTTTATAATTAGTGCACGTGATCGAAGTCAAATATACTAATTCAATAGTTTGGGTCAAATCCCTCATGGATTATGGTAATAAAAACTTTACTTAAGGTAGCATATTTACTCTACTATCTGTCGAATCCTATTCCGTAAAGATTTTCAAGAGATTGATATTTTCTACATGAGTTTTTATATGTACACTACGGGTTGTTTTTATAATTTATGTTAATACCAGGGGTTTTCCCTTCTTGATGGTAAGATTTTGTCAGATACTTGCAATAATACATGCTTTAGTAGGTTATTTTTTTGTGTACAATGAACTCTACCCTATCGATAAGCATTTTCCAATAGGTAAACGACATTGATGAAATACGTATGCCCACTACTAGTCAATGGATCATGGCTCTTGACTCAATAAAACAATGTGTAAAGTAAAAGCTTAAAATAAGAACACAAGAGTTTATGTGGAAACCCCCTTACTCAAGCGAGGAGAAAACCATGACATGTGTCATGGGATTTCAACAGGGCTCCATTAACTTAAAAGAGCTAAGATTCAATGTACAACTCTTGCAAACTAATAATTAAACTCTTATTCCCTTCCCCTTCTCTGTAACAACTCTATTAAATAAAGCAGAGCAATACTTGTATTTCCCACTACACCAACTACTCCAGTAGATATAGAAATCAAGTGACCGATATAGCTAACTCTAGCTACAACACAGAATAACAAATTGATCTAATTCCTTTATAACTGAGAAATACATTTGAAAATGAATAAGCACAAAACTATGTTCTCAAATAACAACTAAGAGTGAATGATAACTCTCTCAAGTCTATTGCTGCATATGAGAAATATTTCTTAAGAGAATGAGTTTTGCCGTGTGATTCTTCTGAAATGCAAAAACTAAGGTTATGTCATTGGTGAAGAGCTATTATAGGATGGAGAAAAACCTTAGAGCAATGCAATTGTAGTAGTTGCAGTGATTGAAAGTTTTTACAACTATCATTTTCACTTAACTTAACTCTCCATCTCTCATGGGATGAGGTCCCCCTAGTAGATCTCATAGTTTGTTAAAGCATTAAAACATCAGTGTAACTTTAATTAAAATTTCCCCCCTTTTTGATGATGACAAACTTACTCAACATCTTCTCCCATCAACAAGTTACCCTTGTCAACATAACTAGGTCACTTTTTACAACTGACTGATCTATCATAACCCTAGAATAATCATTCCCCTTTAGACATCATAAAAAAGTAAAGTAGTAAACCAAGTAGGAAGTAGGAAGTTTAGGTAAATTTGTGGCCACTTGGGTAAGACTGAGCATTAGTAGAAATGCATAAAGTAACAAAAATAGCAGTAGATAGAAGGAAAGAACATTCATTGATCATAAAACATTAACATTCAAAATACTGCAGTAAGAGTGCAAGGAGAACTGGACAATGCAGAATAAAAAGATCAACAAGAAAAATAGGAAGCGGACAAAATAGGAGTTTATGAAGTAGGAGGCTTGAGGGTGAGATATTTTAGGAGTAGGTTCATTCGAACATCCGCCTCAGCATGAGTTTTCAGTAATTTATCTTTTAGCTCTGTATTTTGCATAGTTAGACCCTCATTTTGATTTTTCAAACTAGCCAATCAATCTATATCTTGTCCCTCTGCTTTGTCCTTCCGCAACTGAGCATTTAGGCAAGCAATTTCTGCATCTCTATATTCCAGTTTCACTATCATCTCTTCTAACTCATGTTTCAGTTGTTCGTGTTCCTCCATCAGTTTAGAAACATTGCTCTTATTCCATGTCCTTCGTTCCACACACTCACACTTAACAAGTGTGTTAAGAGAGATGGTCTTCTTAATAGTTCTTTTGATCCCTTTACCATGAGGAATAACAAAGTGATTGAATACTCTTGTCAGTAGGTATCCATACCACATTCCATGTTTCCCATCCATAGAAGTGTTAATTTTTTTGCATATGCTCCAACATAATAGCAGGGAGATTGATATCTACTACCTTGCTATGAGATTCCATAAGGAATAGATCAACAACAGATGCAAAAAATCCCTTTTCAATCCTATGAAAAAGTACCTTATTGATAAATATAAAATAAAACTCATATTACCCTTTGAGAATTTTTTTGGGAATACTCGCACAATTGAGATTTGGGAGTTTGCCAATTTCCTAAATAAATCGCTTTGAAGGAGATACTTTGGAAATTGTCTTGATTCCCTTCCTAGGCACCTCGAGAATCTCTCCTAAAATCTCCTTATTCAAGTGAAGAATAAGTCCATTCACTTAGGTGTTCAGACTACCATACTTGGTAAACTCCACATTGTAGTAGAACTTTCTCACTTCTTGTTAATACAACACATTCACATGACCGTCAAACAGGTGTGTCCAGCTCTCTAATTCAACATCATATACCAGCTCCCTCAAGTTTGGTTCTGATCTCAGGGTTGAAGACCCTCCTATTAAGTACATTTTGTGTTTTCAAATTACTGACCCTTTCTTCTATAGTAATTTATTTTTCAACTTTTTTATTTTTTCTATCACATGCTAATCCCATCTCAGACTCAAAACTTGGTTCAACAGACTGCTCTCTTTTGCTCTTTGCATTCTCTTTCTTCATTTTCCTCACGGGTTCTTCCTTCCTTTTCTTTTTGGGTTCTTCCACTTTTTTTGCTCGTGCCTTTTATAATTCTTGCAGTTGGTGTTGCAATAACCTCAATGTTAGGAGTTTTATGCTTATTCAACTAGAGAAATGGTTGAAATTGGTGTTGATATAATTTCAGAAGTAGGGGTTTATGTTTCTTCAATCGAAGGAACAGTTGGATTGTAGGCTGAAGGATAAGGATTTTATTGAGGAGAGGGACATAGAGATGAATTAATTTCATTTACAGTTTCTAACATTTTCTCAGTTGGGAGTATTGGTTTGGACATGGTAGATTTGTTTGGAGAGAATAAAGATGTGGGTTTTATTATTCTACTTTTGAAAGTGAATTTGAATTTTGAGAGATTGAAGGAAAGGTGGAATATAAACGTAGTTGAAAGGATGTGTGAAGTCTAATGAAAGAAAGAGGTTTTCAATATTTGATAGATGGGAAAACATTCAGAATCTGGATGACTGACACATGCCAATTAAATGGTTCTCACAAGTAATTTAAAAGGCATTGTTAAGAATGTTACCTTTGAGACAGGACAATATCCCTCTGTACATTTTGAATGTAATTTGCCTAGAGATATCTTCGCCTTCCTTTCCTTCGGCACGTCCACCATGTGTGTATACGTACAAAAATTATAAGATTAAATTTACCAAAACATAAATTACTAATAACAAAGATACCTGCTCCCTAGGCATAGTCAAGGAGGAGGTTGATTGCTTCAGGCAAGATCAACCTAGTCAATTCTCAACATCCCCTACTTCAATATGTTTTTTCTCAAACTGGACCCTACTAAGAGCCTTTGTAAATATATCAGCAATTTGATCTTCAGTCTTGCAGAATTGCATGCAAATGTTACCCTTTTTTATATTATCCACTAGAAAATGATGCCTCACATCAATATTCATTGTTCTTTTATGATGAACAAGATTCTTAGTCATATTGAAAGCACTGGTATTATCATTCCAGGAAGAATGAAGTGGGTAACCACTCCAAAATCTTCAAGTTCTCATTTAATCCACATGAGTTGTGCATAACATGATGCATCTACTATATAGTATACTTCAGCTATTGATAAAAAGTGACACAATTTTGATTTTTGGTTTCCCAGGAAATAAGAGATATTGAACCAAGGAAATGAGACATTCCTAAGGTGCTCTTTCTATCAACTTGATACCCTGCATTATCTGAATTAGCATAACCTGCCAAATAAAATGAGTATCCAGATGCATAGAATAGAACTATGTCCCTTATTTTCTTCTGGTATCTTAGGATCCTATTAGCAGCTTTCAAATGTGATTCCTTTAGCCAAGCTTTGAATCTTGCACATATTCCAACACTGAACAGAATATCAGTTCTATTGACAATTAGATACAGTAGTGAGCCCATAATTCATCTACACATAGTCTCATTCACATCTGGACTAGGTCTATCTGCATCTAGCTTTAAGTTTGTTCCTATAAGATTATCAATTAGTTTGGGATCCATCATTTGAAACTTCTTCAATAACTCTTTCATATATTTTTCTTGACATACATATGGAGATTCCATTCGGGTTTTTTTTATGTGTAACCCCAAAAGGAAATTTAATTCTTCCATTATGCTCATCTTAATTTCACTATCAATGATTGCAACAAAACTCTTTACCAAAGAACTCAGATGTTGCTTCTAAAATAATTTCATCGACATACACTTGAATAATGAGCAAATCCTTTCCCCATGACTTTAAGAAGAAAGTTTTGTAAAATTTTCTTCTTTTGAATCCATTGTCAAGGAGAAACATTGAAAACCTTTCATACCATGCACTAGGAGTCTGTTTCAGTCCATAAAGAACTTTGTCCAATTTGAGCACATAATTCAGTTGATCAATTTCTTCAAAACCTTGTGGTTGATTCACATAGACATTCTCCTTTAGGTTCCCATTGAAAAGGCACTATTCACATCCATATGATATATTTAGAAACCCATGAAGGCTGCAAATGAAATAAGTATTATGTTGGCCTCTAGCCTTGATACAGGGGAAAATGTCTCATCATAGTCAATGTTTTCCTTGTGGTTATAACCCTGAACCAATATTATGGATTTGTTCCTTGTGATTACACCATGTTCATCAAGTTTGTTTCTATACACCCACCTGGTCCTGTGATAGGTCTATCAGTTGGTTGGGGAACCAAGTGTCATACCTTTCTTTGTTCAACTAATGTAGCTCTTTTAGAATAAAATTTATCCAATCAGTATTCATAACGGCTTCCTTGATATACATGGCTCAGTAGATTATATGAATGCTAAGAATGCAACTAGATTTCTTATTTTGGATCTATAGTGCCAGAATCTAAGGGAGGGATAAGATTGTCCACTAGATAGGATACTTGTGCTTCCATCCTAATTTTCTTATTAACTTCAATGCTTGATCTATTTGTACATCTTAACCTCCATAATCAATATTTTTAGGCTGAACTAAATCATTTTGCTCAGAATTGTCTGATAGACCATGTCCCTCATTAGGTTCATCATCTTCATCAGCTTCTTCAGGATTATTTGCTTCCTGAGTGAAATTATCTTCAGTAGGTCCCACTGAATCTGAAGAAACTCTTCAATCTAAGATTCATCTTTGTTTTTAAAATCTTTATTCCTTCCAAATTCATCAACTATAACATGGAAATTTTCTTCAATGCATATTGTTCCTTTGTTATATACTTTGTATGCGTTGCTCGAGGATGAATATTCCACAAACACTCATTCATCACTCTTGTGCTCAAACATTCCAAAATCATCCTTTCCATTGTTTAGAACACAACATTTACAGCCAAAATCCCTCATATAACTCAATTTTGGATTTTTATTATTCAATAACTCATAAGGATTTTTGTTTAGGATTGACCTGATCAAATACCTATTGGTCACATAACATGCAATATTGAATGCTTTAGCCCAAAAGTTGTTTGGAAGGTCAAAATCTATCAGCATAGTCCTGAAAATACCAATCAAGGTTCTTGTCTTCCTTTCAACCAAACTATTTTTTTGTGGTGTCTTGGGAGCTAAAATTTATGATGGATTTCATTTTCAACATAAAAGCTTTAGACTATGGCATTTTCAAACTCAGTGCCATGATCTAACCTAATCTCTACAATCTTATAGTTCATCTTCAACTGGATCATCTTGGAAAATATCATCAGTACATCATAGGTTTCATGCTTGGGCTTCAGAAATATAGTCTAGGTGAACCTTCAGAAATCATCCACAATCAATTGTACTTCTTTTTACCCCTTCTCCTAATCTTTATAGGATCACAAAGATCCATATAGAGTAATTATAAGGCCTAGTGGTGCTTACTTGCTTCTTTTTCTTGAAAGAATATTTGGGTTTCTTTCCTTTGACACATGCATCACAACATTTTTCATATACAATTTTATCTTTGGAAATCCATGGACCAAGACATTAGACACAAGTTTGTTCAAAAGAGAAGCACTTACATGGCCAAGTCTTTTGCGCCACAAGTCAGCATTTTCATTTTAGGCATCGAGACACGTGAGATTAGCATATGAGTAGTGTCTAGATCAACAATATACATATTCTTGCATCTCTTCGTCATCAAAGTCACATATTGAGATATAAAGTTTGTACCCACAAACTAATCCAATAAGACCTTGACTTCATTGCCTTCATCACAAATTTGTGATACACTTAGTAGATTGTACTTCAATCCATTGACATTGTACATATCTTTAATTGAGAGAAAAAGAGATCACAATTAACTACAAACTTCTTCAAATATGATTAATGATGAAAGACAGAAGAGGCTTACAAAAAATTGAAAATACTAAAATATAGGTCCACTAACGAAGTACTTAATAATTAGATACTAATCTGTCACAATATCTAAACCTGCTAAGATAAAGGAAACTCACTAATAAACTCTTAAAGACTTGGTCAAGTATATTTTGAATTACTTTTATATACTCCCCCTTGATTGAAAATTGCAGACTCAAAAGTTAACCTCTGAAGAACTCGTGCATTGCTTGCGGAAGTGACTTCTTGAAGATGTCACTGCAGGTTTCTGATTAAGTGAGCAACAAGTCTCCTTAACCAAACTGCTTAATAAGTTGCAAAAGTTGTTGTAATATATTCAGACTCCAAAGTTGATAATGCCACCACCTCTTTCTTCTTTATACTCCAAAAAACTGTTCCAGATCCAAGATTAAAAAAGAAACCAAATGTGTTCTTTCTATCATCAATGCTTCTTGCGTACTTACTATATGTAAAGTTAGTTAATGTGAAATGTGTTTACCTTAGAATACAAAATTTCATTATATATTGTCCCTCTGATATATATATCAGTGCTCTCTTTGCAACTCCAAGGTGAAGCTTTCTTGGACTGTGCATAAATCTTTATATGACGCCAATAGAGAAAGAAATATATGGTCTTGTAGGATACAAGTAGTACACGCCACTAACCAAACTTCTAAAACAAGTCACATTTTCCATTTTAGAAGCATCATTATGACATAATTTCTCATTAATATTCATCGGTGTTGTAGCAACATTGCAATTTACCATATTGATCTTTTTCAAAAAATCTGTTGCAGATTTTCTTTGTGAAAGAAATATGACATCAACTCCCTCTCCACCACAAGACCAAGAAAATAATGCAGCAGACCCAAATCAGACATCGTAAAATTCTTGATCACGCAGTCTTTAAATTCAGTGACGATAGACTCACTCGAACCCATATATATCATATCATCAACATAAAGACAAAACTAGAAAATCATTCTAACCTCCTCCACTCTCCTTGAAATAAGAATCAATTTTGAAGTACCATGCCGCCGACACTTGTTTTAAGACATAAAGTGCCTTTTTAACTTGTAAACCTTATCTACTTTGCCATTAACTACAAAACATCTCGGTTGTGAGACATAAACTTCCTCGTCCAAAACACCATTTAAAAAAAAGAGGATTTAACATCAAACTATTACACTGGCAAATTTAATTTAGCAACCAAGGCTAAGAAAGTTCTCATAGTTCCAAAGTGAGCAACAGGAGAAAATGTTTTGTCGAATTCAATACCTTGTTATTGGGAATAACCCTTTGCAACGAGCCTTGCCTTGTGCTTTTGAATGCTCCCATCTACATGAGACTTGGTTCTAAAAACCCATTTGAGCCCAATAAATTTCTTTCCTTCTGGAAAATTACCAAGTCCCATATATGATTCTTGTGAATATCCATCAGCTCATGTCTTGTAGCCTTGCACCATTTATCCTCTTTTTTCAGCATCTTCAAAGAAAGTAGGAACTGAAACAAGTAAAGTATAACTACAAGATGTACTGTTAGCATATCTAGGATTATGTTTTCTATCTCTTGTTGACCTTCTTGAAGGAGTTGGCTCAACAAAAGGTTTTTTCAATATGAAAGAAGTTATTGGTTCAATTGTTGAGGTAGCTGATGGACCTGCCAAAAAAAGGATCTGCTACATACTTTTTATCAACAATATCGTCAGAAGACAACAATTGAATGCTTCAACTTTCATTTGCAAAATTAAAGTTCAAGATTGCATCTTTATTAAACACTATATTTCTATTGACTGTAATTTTTCCACTCACTGGATTATATAACTTATAAGCCCTTGGATTGTGTGTTATATCCAACAAAACTACATTTTTCATGTTTTTCATCAAGCTTAGATTGATCTTGTGAATTTATCAAGGCGTACCTTATACAACCAAACACACGCCAGTGGCTTACCTTGGGATTGTTACCTCTCTAAGCTTCATATGGTGTTTGATTAAACAATGCCTTAGTGGGAGAAATACTCAATAAATAATCAGTAGTGGAAACAGCTTCAGTCCAAAAACACTTCAGTACACCTCTATCTTCTATCATGCTTTTACCCATCTCGACAACTGTGGGGTCCTTATGTTCGGCTACACCGTTATTCTCTGGTGTATAAGGTGATGAGCGCTTTCTATGTATTCCATTTTCCTCACAAAAGGAATTAAATTATTTTGACATAAACTCACCACCTCTATATGTCCGAAGAGTTTTGATTTTGTATCCACTTTGCCTCTGAACAAAAGATTTAAATTTCTTGAAATTATCAAAAGTTTCAGATTTAAATTTCAGGAAATATATCCAACTCATATGACTATAATCATGTGTAAAAATTAGAAAGCATCGACTTCCCCCCTAATGACTCAACACTCATAGGACCACACAAATCAATATGTACTAACTCAAGACAAATAGAAGCTCTCCAAGAATTGCCTATAGGAAAAAACATTTTACTTTGATTTCCATAAACACAATTTTCACAAAAATCAAAATTATCAACTTTTGGCAACCCAAAAACATTTCCTTTGGGCTCAATAACTTCAATCCATTAATATTTAAATGACCATAATGCAAATTCCACAATCTAGTTTCATTTTTTCCATTAGCTACTATATTACACCTCTCGACCATTGAAACTTCTAAAGGAAATATTTTATTGTGAGATGTTGGAACATTAGCAATAGTTTTCCCGGATTTCTTATTTTAATAGTGCAAACATCATCATCAAAAGAAATAGAGTATCCGCTAGTCATTAGTTGTCCAATGCTAAGAAAATTATGAGATAGATTAGGAACAAACATCACGTCTTCTAAAATCTTAGCATTTCCTTGCCTGGTAATAATGAAAATAGTACCTCTGCCTTTAACCTGAATCTTCTTGTTGTCTCCTTGCCTTATGTGTGATTTTTTAGACTCACCGAGTACTTTGAACAATAATCTTGATCCATTCATATGATTTGAACAACCACTTTCAAAAAAACATAAATCGTTAGGAGTGTTGTTTTTAATAATAAAAGGCCATGAACAACTTATTGTCATAGTCATTTTCCTCTACAAAGCTTGCTTGGTTATATTCATCCTTCTTCTTTTGCTAACAATAAGTTTTTTATGAACTGGTTTACTATAGTAGTTGCACAGAAACGTCGTAGTCAGTAGTCTTCATTTGAACCTCCTCTATCTCAATTTCTTAACTGGCCTCTTCCACGACGTTTTCCTTGAAAAGTACCTCTATCTCTCCACAATTTGCAAAGTTTTCTAGCTTGTCTTTCTAATCAGTGGACACCCCCTTCACCTGAAATATCTTTTCTTCATATTTTTTCATGTGACCTTAGGAGTCTCTCCTTATGAGTTTGCAAAGAACTCATTAGTTCATAAAATGCATAATCATAAAATTCATGAGATTCCTCAGTCACAACAACAATATGTTAAAACTTTGGAGTACGACTCCTTACAACTTTTGCTACAACAATTTCTTCAGATATATTTTCACCATAAGACTTCATTTGACTAACAAGAGAAGAAACTCTAGAAAAATAAGTTTCAAAAGATTCATTACTTTTCATAGAAAGAGATACAAATTCACGAGAGTAAGTTTGTAATTTTACCGTATGTACCCTAGCTGAACCATGAAATTGCTTCTTCAAAATCTTCTATGCCTGCGAAGATGTAGTTGTTGCTGCATTTCTAAAAAAAATCGTGTCATGGACTACTTGTTGAATCAGGAGTAGCGCTTTGGCATCCTTCTTTTTTATATCATTCCATTTTTCTGTTTCTTCGTCAGAGTATGCTTGATCCACTAAGCTTGCTTCAACAACCTTCAAAACTCCTTATGATTTTAAAAGAATTTTCATTTTTATATTCCCAAACTCATACTTTTCACCAGTAAAAATTGGTATGAGTTTTTGGGAACATTATGAAATACCATTTAGTGCCCTTTTTATTTTGCTTTCACAATGTGCTCGATATCTAGAAAGGAACCTTGCTCTTGATACCAGATATGTTGGGAAGAAAAAAATAATATAAAGGAAAAATGAACAAAAAAAGAGCAAACGAGATCAAAGGTTACTGCAAACTTCTTCAAATTTGATTGATGATGAAAGCAACAACACCTGCCTATAAATAGGCTTACCAAAAATAAAAATACTAAAATCTAGGTACACTAACCCATTAATTACTAATTAGACACTAATCTGCCACAATATATAAACTTGCTAAGATAAAGGAAACTAACTAACAAACTCCTAAAGACTTGGTCAAGTATATTTTGAATCACTTATGAACATGTTCCACATATTTTCCAATTCCACCTACACCAAGAATGTAACCCTTCTTTCATTTTCCAAATGAGACACCTCCACCTTGAATTGCCTTGAGACAAATAAATTTTTTAGCTTTCCCAGTCATGTGCTTTGAGCATCTGTTGTCCATGAACCAACACTGACTGATATCTCCTCCTCTCACCTACATAACAAATTACTTCCTAAATGTGGGAACCACTTGAATTTGAGTTCCCAATAACTCGACAAAGGTGTAATAAGATCATCTTTTGTCTTGAAAGGCATATTTGTTTTCCTCAAGTTAGGACCAAGACCAGGTCTCTTCCTCTTCTTGTTTTTCTATTTAGAATAATTTGAAAAAAACTCTATTCATGTCTTTTCCAAGGAGGACAATCTTTCTTAAGATTTCCATTTCAACCACATGAACACATAACATGGTATCCATAATAGACACATTTGTTATGACGATTGTAAGAAGGATCTATTTTCACAGGTCCCAAACCCCTTACACCATTATGTATAACACCCCAGATTCGAAAAGAGAGAAAATGTAGATTTCAGAAGTTACAGGTGCCACCAACGTGTCAACCTACAGACCGTAGGTTGAACCACAGACCGTAGGTGGGGTCTGTGGTTGGCCACCTACTACTCCATTCCCAGACCCCAGAGTAAATTTAGCTAAGTCCAGAACCATACCACGACCTATAGACCGCAGGTGGGACCACAGTATGTGGTTCAGAACCCCAGAACCCATCCTCTGAAGTCCAATGACGGCTGACCAGGATGGACCGTATGTCCATCCACGGTCAGTCAGTCAGGCCCGTCTTTGGCCCCAACAGTTTTAAGTCAGGGGTCATTTGGTCTTTTCCCCTATGTGTTGGACACCTAAACTACGTCGTTTAACCCCTAAACTACGTCATTTTGTTCAATTTAAGCCCAATAACTTAATTAGATCCTACCATAATTGATTATTCTCAAATATCAATACAAACTTAGCACAAAGTAAGATAAAGCAGTCGACCAAACCCTCTCCAAGAATGCAATAAGTTTTCCTTAGTTCCAACACTGAAATCGAAAGATTTTTTCATTGAATTAATCGCCAGGTATGTGGGATTTCACTAGTGGGTTCCTTTCACCCATTAGGTCCCTAGAATTCAATCAGATTATTTATTCCCTTCATATTGTTTAGACCTAGGGTTTCCAGAACTTCAGAAATATGTGATGATTTATATAACGACCCGAGAGCACCCCCTAGTCGTTACCGGCGTATTCGACCTCTCGGAGGTCTTATACAAGCCCTTAGCATTCGTCATTGCATTATCATAGAAAAATAGCGGAAAATATAAAACTTTTCATAATATAACACAAGACTTAGAAAGTCACCTCATTTAAAACTTTATACAAAATCGGACTACTACGTCTCAAAGTAGCCATCTTAAAACACAACTACAACACAAGAGGAACACATCCCTTACAATACAAAATGGACTACTATCTAGTACAATGAACTTAAGAAACTCTTAAACATAAAGGTCCTTGGATCTTTAAGGACACACTCGAATTTGGGAATAGTAAGCCAAGATCATCACTTCTAGGAAAGTCCTTTAGCCACGACCACCTACACTTGGTGTAAAAAGATGAAGAAGAATGGTGTTAGTACAAGAATGCACTAAGTATGCTAACCATGCAAAAACATGCTTTTAAGAGGACATTTAGTTGGAAACCATGCATCATGCCTTTTTAGAGAAACATCATGAACCTTTAACACAATAGGCACAATATAAACCACATACATCATCATACACATGGAAACCATTCATAATAGCACATAGAGCCACTTATAACATTTTAGGCACATTCAATGCATACAATACATTACCTTCCTCTTTATCTTAACTCTTTTCCACAAGAAACCCTTAGGGAATACTTAGTGCAATGTATCACCTTAAGGTTACCAAAGGTGAACTTACATATAGCCTTCATCAATCCAACCACATATATTCATAGAGTCATAAGCACATCATAAGACATAATCTTCACATAAGAACCATAACCTAAGACAAC